>CM060734.1:22636936-22896625 GCA_030704615.1 Takakia lepidozioides | reverse complement strand
CCTTGCTGGTGCTGGTCCTTCTGGACCTGTTGTTTTTGTGGTGGATCTTCCACCAAGTGGTGGCCCTTGAGCACTCCCTGCTTCTGGCCCCACGATATCACAGTTTCCCAGCTTCAGTTGCACTACTTCTCACACTCCCTGTCCCCCCAGAGCCAGATCCAGGCAGCCCGCCTGATCCCCCTGAGCCGACACCTTCGTTGGCCTGTGATCCAAGTGCCCACTGATCCAGGTCCAACGGGTTGGGATGTCCTGGTTGTAGTCTCAACCTCAGCTGTTGGGTCTACTTCTTCATATTCTTCCTCTTCTAATTTCTTCTCTCTTTTTCATCCTCCAAGTTCTGCCCTTGGGTTTCTTCTTCACTCATGTAACTCAACTGTAATGGTTTGGAGAGTCTGAACTCTCCGTTGGCTCTGCCACATCCTCTTCTCCTTCTTCACCTTCTGCTTCAGAAACTGGATTCCTGCTTTGGTGTTCCATGCCAACTCTTATCAAGATTTCTGTCAAGTCTTTTATCCAAGGATGTACCTCAGATCTTTCACCTCGTGATTGATCTTCTTCCTGTACCAATTCCCTTAATCTTTCTTGCAAAGAAACAGAAGGAGTGGCATCCAACTCTAGTTCTTCCGGTATAGGTGATGTACTCTTTGATCTTAATGGTGTAAGAGGTCCAGATGATTCCCCTATGTCTATTCCTCTCTCCCAAAGATATGGATAATTAGCTTTCAGATAGCTTTCTCTTTTTGCTGAATATCTCTGTCGTTCTAGCTTCTCTTTCATCACTCATGTCCCATGTCTTTCATTTCTTTTAATGTGGCAATAACCAAAACTCTCTTCTGTAATATCTCTCGTATATGCCTGGGTTCTTTCAAGCTTCAATGCACCCTTGGCTATACTTGAAGTCTCCGTTACCATATAACCATATGGCAAACAAGTCTGAAAAGATGTTCTTGGTGTGAGTTTGATCCACAAATATCCTTTGGAATCCAATTCTTTACCAGTACAAGCTCTTCATGCATATGAGTATAAACATTCACCTTTCTTTCTTCCCAGCCTTCAAACTCTACTCGTTTAATGGATAGCAATGCAATGCTATCACATAAACCCAATGTTGGTAAACCAACGTGCTCTTCCTCTACAGGCTACCTGATAAATCTTTATCACTCCTTTCTCCAGCCCCATTCCGGATCGGATCGCATCATGCACTCGCTTAAGAATATTTTCTTTAACCGTCTGGCAATTCCAAGAACCTTTGAAAGAATTGTTTGGACAATCTTTCTTCCTTCGTTCCACAGGGAATTTGATTCACTTCAAATTCTTTAATGGTCCAAACACCATGATCCCACCAGATGCCTGTCACATCTGGGTGTTCATGTCTCAGGTCCCCAGTATGGTCGCCAAATGTCGCGCGGCTTTTACTCACCCATCCCTTCGTTATTCGAGGCGGAAACTCCAAGATAGAAGAGTTGGAAAATCTCTACGTACTCAGCCCGCGCAGAAAAATCAGTCATGACCTACAGCTAGTGTATCATGGGGTGTTTCTTATTTGTTTCCCTTTTGGTATTCATGTTAGCTATCTTACCATTGATAATTAAGTATCAGTTTGCTTATCAATCTATTGGATTCCATCAACTCATCCATTCATTCACAGCTTCACTCAGATCTCTCTACCACAGTGTGATTGTATCGTAAAAGTATCCGATTATGATTTATCAGGTATCAGGCCGAAGCCATTGTGTCTCTAATCTGCTCTACAATATCATTACAGCCTTGCATATATCAAGCATCTAACTCATCATCTCTCATCTTCACTTCCGTTCTTCATCTCTGCCCGATCCCCTCTCCTCCCATGACCAAGAAGTCCTCCTCCGAATGATATCCCTCAATTCCCCGTTCTCCCTTTATCTTCCTATCCGTGGTTCTAACCGTTTCCCTCACTAACCGTCGTCTGTGAACTAACATGTTCCCTTCGCAGGTGTTGTTCCCCACAGTCGTTCCCTTCGCAGGTGTTATTCCCCACAGTCGTTCCCTGTCCTACTCTTCGTTCCCTATGATCGTGACAGCTGTGTCAAGCTGTGACTGGCTGTGTGATGTGTGAAAACTGAACGGATGGTGTGGGGCTGTGAGAGGAGTTTGCGACTGTGATTTGGCTGTGTTGGATGTGTGGCTGTGTGGCTTTGCCGGGTTGGTGTCTGCTGTGACGACTGTGTGTGGGGCTGTGTGTTGGTTGTTGTGTGTGGCTGTGACGACTGTGAGGGCTGTGTATGTAACCCCCTCTACAGTGCGCTGCTGTCACCCCTAAGGCTCCTGTTGGTCTCAGTCTGTGCAAAAATTAAGGGTACCTACAGATCCCGTATAAGTGTCTAAGTCCCGACAGTCCTCTAACAGCTGTGGCGGGCTGGTGGCCGGGTTGTAGCGGGCTTGTGAAGGCTGTGTTGGGCTTTGCAAAGCTGTGGGGCTTGTGTCTGGCTGTGACGGGCTATGTTGGCTGTGCGAAGCTGATGTGGCTGTGTCAGACTGTGACGGCTGTGGTGACTGTGTCGGCTGTGTTGGACTGTGATGGACTGTGTCGGCTGTGTATCTCCCCCTTAAAGCCTTGTTGTTGTCACCCCTAAGGTTCCTGTTGGTCTCAGTCTGTGTAAAAATTAAGGGTACCCCACAGAAATCCCGTAAAAGCGTCTAAGCCCAAGCAGCCCTCTAACATTTACCCCTCCCCCTCCCAAAAAGCCGTGTCCTCACGGTTACTGGTTGGGATTAGCAAACCTTTGTGAGCGAGCACCCTTGTGACGTTGAGAGTCTCGTGAAGGACTTCGTGTGTGAGCCCGTGTGGTGTGACCCTGTCGGATGTTTGCCTCCACAGCACCGGTTGAGGGAGATGATTGAGCACTACCTGGAAATGCAGTCCTTCCTTTGGCGGATATCGAGGTAATCTTTCTGCATAGGAGACCCCGTCGGTTCTTCTCTGCCATTTGAATTGCATAGTCCTCTGCCATGTCAAAAGAGTTCGCTGAAGAACCAATAGTATCAGAATCGTCTTCCCCCCTGAGATGTTTTAACGGTCGAACTCTAACTGAAATCTTCTGGGGCATACAATGTGGTCCCACCATGGAGGTTAGCTATTTCATGAGCATGAGCGGCATGAGCGGAGTAGTAAGACAATCGGTTTTCATGAGCAGAAGTAAGTACAAATTTTGAAAATAAAAAACATAAAAAAAACATTAATTAATGCAATGTGTCAGGAAAAACAAATATATTATTCGGCCCCTTGAAGGGAAAATTGTAGTTTTGACAGTTGTGCTCATGATATTTCGTCTTCCGCTCATGCCAATTCCCAGCGACATATGCAAATATGGCGCCGAATTTCGCGGTAATAAAGTCCGTAACCTGAAAAAACGGCGACGTATTTCGCGGTAATAGGTCTCTCTGGCGAAAAATGTGCCGAATTCCGCGGCATAGGCCCCTCATGACAGGTAATTCGGCGCCATTTTTGTTCCCCCTCGCCAATTTGTGACAATGGGAACCAACGTGTATGCAAGCTCGGGTGAGGTCAGGGAAACGGTGCAACACATAGAAGTGTGTCGTGCACATACCTATCGCTACACAACTACATCGCTGTCCAAACCACACCACACATATATGCACAATAAAGTAGTCTGCCACAATAGATAACCAAACTAGAAAAGGACACACACTCTCAACACAAGAAAATTGCAATCCCTCAACATCACTCTTTAAGATAATAGTCGAGCCAGGGGCACCCCAAGCTATGGGGACTCCACCCCACAACAACCTACACTCCCATCATAAGCACACTCAGATCTAAGAATGCAGGAGCTCGGTCGCGCAGGCTCAACTCGAGAGAGATGAGCCGCGCGACTGCCGCTCTCGTGAAGATAAGACGGACCAGGTGTCAAACTAAACTTGACACCTGATTTAACACTTGACCTAAATCCAAGTGTTAAATACAAATAACTAGTTTTATTCTAGCTGTTTTCACACTGTGCTTATTTAACTTGACAGCTGTCGTGCACATACCTATCGCTACAACAACTACATCGCTGTCCAAACCACACCACACATATATGCACAATAAAGTAGTCTGCCACAATCGCCCCCCTAGCTGGTGGATAGGTCCCTCTACCTCCAGATAGCTACAAGATGAAATAGCCACAACCGTACTAAGTCCTCTATCACTGTCCCTATTGTACTCAAACTCTATAGACCAAGAGGCCGGGTACAAGAGTAGCCCCATCGTTAGTCGCCGTCTTGCAATCTGTGAACTTGAGCCAGGATCTCGTGTGTTCAAGGTCTCCTAGTTGGGCCTTGCGTTTCTTGTTAGCCTTCCATGGTTGTATCCACTCCCACTATCCAATGCAATGTGGACATAACCAATCCCCATCTGGAACCATCTCAAGAGGTGGAGTCAAGTATCCCATATGCCAACCTCTAGAGCATCGATCACACACCAGCATGGTGGCTGCCCCTTTAGCAGACCCACACAACATGCACCTCAAACCTGCCATCGACATTCGGAAGGTGACATGGCGCACAATTACGCACATGGTCCTTCCAAGTTATGCCATCCCGACCCTCCAAGACCAAGACACCTGAGGGCAAGACCTCTCGAACCCTCAAAATAACACGTCCTGCAGTCACATCCAGGGTCGTAGGAGCAGTCTGCTGTAGATAGACATAGTCACCAGGGTGAATCTCCGAACCCCAGGACGATAACCCCGACCACGTATGGTAGCATACCTCAACGTATCACGGTGTTGTGCAATGGCAAGGTTCTCGAAAGCCATGGGCATGACTCTCTTGAACAACTCTGCACGCTGCTCACATGCACGTGCCCACACGTCCGGATCGTCAAGGTTAAGAACTGTAGCAGCTTCTCTACGAATGGATGTAGGCAAATCCGGCTCTCGGCCAAAGAGAAGAAAGTATGGTGAGAAGGAGGCAAGTGATGCTTGCTTGCTGAACCTGTAGCCCATGGCTAACCAGGGTAAATGAAGGTCCCAATCTCCTAGGTGTCCCTTCTGCAAGCCATACTTGCGCAAAACCCTCTTTACTGTCTGAACAACTCTCTCTGCCAAGCCATCGGCCTCAGGATGATCCCGAGAAGTGGTGCGGTGGTCTATCAAGGCCTTGTCACACAAAGCCTGAAACTCCCCCAAGAACTCTCTCCCTTGGTCCGTGAGTACCTCAGCTGGAGCACCGAATCGGCTAAGCACACAATCCAGGAATGCATACGCAGCTCCCTCACTAGCCTTATCAGGCAATGGAACCATTCAATCCACTTGGAGAAGTGCTCCACCATCACCAACACGTACTTGTTGTGGCGCATGGTCAGTGGCAACGGCCCTGCGAAGTCAAGACTCCACCTGTAGCCCAATCCCATGATCGGAAGAGGGTGCAATTGTGGAGTAGTAGGGGCGTTGAATGAAGCACGCACCCTGTCACACACCATGCACCTAGCCACAAATTGTTGCACCTCTGTGTGCATACCACGCCACCAATACTGCCCCTGCAGTAGACCATGAGTGCGTCGCACCCCAAAATGCCCCAACTCCTCATGGGCATGGCGCACTAACCGTGCCCGCTGTGTTGGGTGAGGCACAATCCTCACTCGACCATCCTCCCACACTCGGAGTAGGTGTGTCCCCTCCCACCTGAACCTCTTGGCTCGTTGTAGGATCCGATCCCTCTCCTTGGCAATCACAGTGGCTGCCATGTCTCCAGTGCGGAGGTAGTCCACACAACTGAATCCTCATGTATATCTTTGGCGCTACCTTGCTCATTGCTGGCCTCAGGGTCCTCAGACACTTGATCTACAGTCATCCCTGTTGCAGGTCCAACCTGGCCTTCCGCTGCCAAGATACACAGAAATGCAGATGCATGCCATCCGAGCACCATCTCCTCGTCCGTCTCACCATGCCACCGAGCTCCAGTGTCATCCTGTTGGCTCGTGCATGGATTGCGACTCAACCCATCTGCATTGCGATTGACCAAACCCGGTCGATGCACCACCTGAAAGTCATACTCTTGAAGGATGAGTGCCCACCGTGCAAGCTTCTCCGTAAGCTTGTCTGACTCCATCAACCACTTGAGTGGTTGGTGATCCGTGACAAGGGTGAAGAGAGATTGCCGTATAGATAGCACCTGAAGTGTGCCACGGCCCACACTGCAGCTAAGCATTCTCCCTCATATGAGCTATACTTAGACTCTGCAGCATTGTTCGAGCGGCTAGCATAAGCCACTACGAATCTCTTTCCCTCATCATCCACCTGTGTGAGCACCGCTCCAAGCCCCAGCATGCTCCAATCTGTATGCAACTGAAAAGGACGCCCCCTGATAGGTCGTCTCAAGATGGGCGCCGAGGTCAACCTCGCCTTGAGCTCTTGAAAAGCTTGTTCTTGCTCATCTTCCCACTGCCACTCCTGGTCCACCTTGGTCAGCTTGGTTAGAGCCTTTGCAATGGCACTGAATCCCTAACAAACCGTCTGTAATAGTTGCTAACCCCATGAAAGCTCGAACTCGGCTCACATCCGTGGGGCGTGGAACCTGTGCAATGGACTCTACCTTAGTCTGCTGTACCCCCAATCCTCCAGGATATATCATGTGACCCAGATACTCAATCTGGTGTGGAAAAACTTGCACTTGCCCGGATGTTGTAACTTCAATCCGTGCGTCCTTAAGCGCTCAAATACCCCCTGAAGGTGTCTCTTATGCTCCTCCACCGTAGCACTAAAGATGATGATGTCATCTATGTAGCACCGAGCAAACTCCACCCCTGCTAGAATCCTGTCCATGACTCTTTGAAACTCAGCGGGAGCGTTTTTTAAGCCCAAATGGTAAGAACCGCCACTGGTATAGGCAATCCTTCCCGTGCTCATTGATCCCCAGAATGCCGTCTTTTGCTATCCGCCTCCTTGATCGGCAACTGGTGATATCCGGATCGTAAATCCAACGTGCTAAAGACCTTGGAATGCCCAATGGCATCAAAGATCTCCTCTGTGTGTGGCATGGCATACCTATCGGACTTGGTCTGACGATTTACAGGCCGGTAATCACCGCACATACGTCTCTCCGTCCAATTGCCATAGACATCCTTCTTAGCTGGCATCACTGTGGCTGAAGCATACTCTCCACCAGAGAGCTCCACCAAACCTGCCTCCCAGAGATCTTGAGTCCTCATCTGAATCAAAGACCTCTCCATGTCACTGTATCTAGGGTCTCCGAAAGATTGGCGTGTCAGTGGCTAACTCAATACGGATCTCTTGACCCTTCAGTGCTCCCAAGTCCTTCAAACTGAAGGCAAAGCAATTCCTGTAAGCCCTCAGGAACCGCCGTATACGTCGTCTCTCTCCTCCGGTGACAATGGGTCCAATGTCAGGCTCCCAATTGTCCTCCGTGACTGCAACTTTAAGTCCAGTGGGCTTAGAGGTAGAGGACGCGTCCCGTGGTTGCTATGCTGCAACTCTTGAGCAGTACTTTCTTCCTGCTCAGTCAATGACAATGCCTCATCCTGCCCCATCATCTCATCATTGAGAACCTCTTCATCCCGAGAAGAATCCCAACCTCATCCATCACAGCTGCTTTGGCTGCCAACTCCCTCTGAACCTCGAGCACTCCCACGTGTGCCATGGATGTCTACACCCCGTGGTCTCACCGGCTCGCCCCCATCGCTGCCTGTACCGTCTCGGTAGGCAGAGAGACTGTCCAGGGAAGTGCGCTCCGCACTCTACGTTGCTCAGCCATAGCCAAGCTGATAATCCAGGTCAAGCAATTGAGATCCATTGCTTGCCCCAACACCTGCCGACGTGATGCCTCAGAAAGAGAAGGCACCGCCGTGGTCCCAGTGGAAACCCATAGCCCGCTCTCGCTCGTCGGCATTAGGCTCCACTAACTGTTGCAACTGAGCATCCCACAGGAGGCCAGGTCCACCATCCCGAAAAGCATGGGATCCTGGGAAGCTGAGCAGTGTAGGTAATGCTGCTCGTGGTTGACCCACCCTGTTGACCACTGCCAAAGGCGAACGGTCATCGTGTCTCACACGTTGAGACTGCCTCCCTGTGTCCAAAATGCCATCCACGGTAAGGCATGCTGGCCGCTGCACCCCATCAAATGCACGCTTGAGTAGTGCGGGTGGCATCAAGTTAGTCCACCAAAGCCGTGGACGATGAGCCCGTGACCCCACTGCAGCTGCATCCAGCAACACTGCTGACCCAAGCCACGACCGGACTTGATGCACACTGGCCATCACCCTGGCCCGAGCAGGTTACAGCAGAAAACCGTGGGCCACTACTGTGTAATAAATTTCAAGGGTTGGACCAGATCAATGGAGTCCAACTACCTGCTCTAAATCCTGCGCCCGCCCAGCAAGAGTAAATTCTGACGTGGCAAACAGTGATCTGTTTGTGGATATCAGCACGACGTGCTAGACGACTGTTCTGCAACACAGCGGTCATAGGTATTGCTGTACCAACTGAGCAACATGGGCGCAGTGAGACGGTCGTGCAGTCTCATTCCCTCTCCACACAGGTAATGTCGAACTCGTACACCTGCCTGTAGCACAGCAGCCAATCCTGTGTCTGATTCCGCCAAAAAGTCCAGAAGGCAAATGCCTTCATCCGGATACTGCCACACAATAGGGTGTGGTATCCAATGGTGACCAACTGATGTGGTCCTGGTGCAATACCCGCACTCTCCCCTCTCCTGACGGACAAAAGCCTCTATCCCCAGGCTTGTGCACCCGTCGATCAGCAACCTGCTGCAAAATCCGTTGCTCGTACCCCACAATGGAGTGTGAGCAACCATGGCAGCAACTCCGCCATACCATGCATGTCATTCCTGCTCTGCTGGAGGGTGGCACATCCTCTGCATGGCATTGCCTTCCAGCAACTCTCCAGGCCAAACGCAACTGCAGCTGTAAAGGCTGTCTAGTGTTGGCATCTTGCCCCGCTGGGCAGCCGCTATACAACCCCCAATGAATGTCAAGGAGCTGTGCACGACGACCATCGCCTGACTGCCATCCAGGCCTGTAGGATGCTGACCTCCTCCAAAAATCCAGGGAAGCCCATGGGGTATAACACTGCCGGCACCAACGAGGAAATCGTAAAGAGACTGCGTCTGTCACAATGGCCTTGGCTCGCATTACTGAGGCGCATCGATAGGGATGAAGCGCACGCAGTCTAATGGCCAACTGATGCCGTCGTTCATGCCCCGAGCCTGCTCTGATCCTCCATTCCAGAGATGTCTGTATCTGGAAAGGGCATGGCTCCATATCCGCCTCCATGAGGCCCAAACCTGCAATAGCAGCCTCTGCCCCAACATCAGTGGCTGAGCTCCCGAGTCCAACAGACCCCGCAGTGGCGGTACTTCTTGCCTGCCGGTCACTCAAAGATGAAAATGCCTCCCTGGGTGTCTAACAAGACAACTCCAGGTGTCACCATGGCGCCTCAAAGGTCTGGCCTAGCTGGGCAGCTGTCGTCAACCTGGCAGCTGCAGCTTGCCAGGGCGCAGCGTGGCAGTCTTGAACCTCAAATCCGAGGATCCTCTGCCACTACACCTTCATAACTCCGCAGAAGATGAAATGACCTCCCCACTCTCACAGAGTGTTGCTGCTAGTCTGAACACTGCCAGCTGGCCTTACCCCCGGCGTGGCAATCATGTTGCCGAGAACAATGGGGCCTGACACACAGAGGTGGCTGCCCCCAATAACACACCGGGCCGCACTAGCCTTGGCAACAGAGTCAATGCTGCAACTGTAGCTCTCCCCCAATGCCATAGTAACCTCCGCCTCGGGAACAGTCGGGCGAGAACTAGGTGCCATGGATGGCATCGATATAGTCTCCGCCAATGTGAATGACTGAGGAAGCCTCGCCTGACGGCTTGCCTCCCCACGCTGTGGATCCAATTCCACCTTGCACTCTGCCCTCGTGGCTCAGAAACTCGTGCTGCTCTCCTCGAGTCACGCTGCAGCAGACTCCACCTGCTCTAGTGGTAGTGCTGCTCCGCAAGCCTGCAATAATCATGCCTCCCATATCTCCTCCCTCAGGAGCAGGAGGTGGACCATCCTGCCTGGGAGCACCCCACCGCCTGAGCTATAGCCATGGCAGCGAGCCTCTGCTCTCCACTACTAGTGCTGGCAGTGGGAGCTATTGGTACTGATGCAGCTACTGGTCGCGTCGTGCCTCGAGTAATGGAGACGTAGTCAGGTGACCAATACATCCTCCACTCCTCAATCTCTGCTTCATGTCCTCGCCTGAACTCGTGGTAATCGTCCATAGGCGGGCCTTCAAATGCTGGAACAGTCCCTTCCACGCCATGAATGGGGTGAATAGCTGTGGATTGCGCATCTGCTGCAAATCACACCAGCTGTCGAACTCCTGGATAAAGTCATCCAACTCGATTGTGCCCACAGCTCCAGAGTACCTACGAGGCCCCTTGGTAGCTCCATACATCTCCTCCATGTCGTCCCACAACAATGGCGAATGAAAGTGCACACCTGTTGATGAAGCCTCCGAGTCTGTGTCTGACTCTACAGTAATTGAGGGTGGCGGTGAAGGTGGTCTGAACCGAATACCTCGTCTTGTGAACCCACTCTCACTGTTACTGCCTGTAGCCGTACTCCCCTCAAAACCCTTGGGTAACTTCGTAATGACACTCACAATGTGCACCTCCTCCACGTGACACTATAAGGCTCTAGTACTAATCTAATAGTGACACGGGTGGGCACCTGTTGCAGTCTAAGGGTCATATCCCAATGGCTCAGGGCACCTGCACCTGCATCTACCGCAAGAACTCCTATGGTTGGCTGGTCATCAACCCAGCCTCACCATAGAAGAAACACTGGTGGTTTTGCTGGTCATCACTCCAGCCTCACCACCGACAGCATACTCTAGGATTGACCGGTGATCAAATCCGGCCTAATCCCTATGAAAGCAAGCGCCCACACAAAACCAACATGGCACACAGTCAAGCATGCAGGTGTTGGGGGGGATCCAAACACAAGAAATCAAAACATCAACACCCCCACACCAAAATCCAGCTGCAATGCTGATCCTGCAGAATATCCCAACCCAAAACCCCGGACTGACTGACCTCCATCAAGAGAGGCTTTGGCAACTACGAGTACAAGGTAATGAAAATAGTACAGAGATGGAGGGGAAGAATAGAAGCCCGCCCAAGCAAGATCTAATCCTGATCTATGCTATCAACTTCCAGACTTCTCTCAAAGTGCCTCGCTCTGCGTGATGGTAAGGTGTAGGAGGTATATCTATGTCCAGAAACCTGCCACTAACCTTGTCCCAAGCTACAGTAGCTCGCTCTAACCAACCCTCCTCCTCTTTCTGCCAGGTAGAGACAAAGCAATACTCCCCTATCTCCCGCTCACTGAACACTAAAGAAAACAAAGGTAGGGTCTGATAGTCTCTCAACTCGAAAGCTTTGAGACGGTTGCGGGTGTCCTCATTGCGAATGACTGCATCTCCTTCACGCACAACAAACATGTCATTGCTGATGAACCCCCGCTCGTGGTTGCCCTGTGCAGAGCGTATCGGCTGCAACCATGTATGATTGCACAAACTTGTGTAGCTCCTGCTCCTCTGCTCTAGTACACCACGGCCTTGTGACTGAACACCTTGGTCCCCGGGGCTGTCTTTGGCTGTGTTCCAAGCCTAGCTTTCACCCACTTTGGTATTTCACCTACAGCTGCAGAACTGCTGGCTCCAACAGAGTTCTGACTGTCCAAGGCGATATTGAGGCCCTCAATGCCAACTACAACAGTCTGTTGTCTACTGCTAATGCCTGACTCCCAGTATGCAATCAACTCGTCCAACTGTTCTCCACTCAAATCAGTCTGAGTTCCTTGGGAAACATAAATCCTGTCCCCTTGTGTGCACAGACTAAGAGAAGAGACCTGCCCTTCAATTACGTCCTCATTTCCCCCAGCCATGCAAGGAGTACATCCACCAATTTGTCTCTCATATAGACCAGCACAGGTTCTAGAGACAGGATTGTGGATCTTTCATGGCACACTCACACTCTAAAAATTCCATAGATTTTTAGCAGAGTCCCCAAAACAGAAACCAGGTTTAGATAGGTAGATTTCCCCTTTCTGCAGCTATCCCCCAAAAACTGGGTCAAACAGAGTCCATTTGACAAAGATATGATGAATTTGGCTCCAAATCATTCAAATTAGATTTATTTTATTTTATTTTAAAAAGGTTTTCAAGTTTAAAAATTCAAAGTTACACCCAAAATATTTGGTAACTGGTTCCCGGTTCCCTAAGTTCTATATGGCATCCTAGGTTCCCTGGCCACGTGCCTGCTGTTCCCTCCATTTCATTTGAGTTCAACAGCTCACCATGCTTTGGAATCCCAACCGTCTTCTACCACAAACCGTGGTGATGATGGAGGTCGTGAAGCGATTCTTCCCAGTGAACCCTCGAGAGACGAGTCCCCTGCGCACTTGATATACACTCTCTTAATAGAGATCAAAATCAGCAAGGAGACACCATTGACGACACCCAGAGATCAGAGACAAGTATTTGCGCAGTTCGGAGGCCACAGCATCCCCTCTGGACACTGAGCGGGGAATAGCTGCTACACAGCAGCTCAGTCTATCGTCAGCTCCTATACCTACTAGCTTCCTGCCCCTGCCCCTCCTTCTTCACAACAAGATTGACCGTGGATATGCGGAGAGGTGGTCTGCCTGGGATCACCATGAAATTGCACAGATCGGGAATATCTGGTCGGCATCAACACTATAGTGCCAGGGCACATAAACCAGATTGTAGGAACAGCTAGAGGAAATGCAGGTTATGCCAGCATCATCCAGACCATCCCTGCATCTTGGATATGAATCCTCCAGCAGGGGCCGTTGCCTCCATTGCCCGACACTTGGGTTACATGCTCAGCCAGACCTAATCAGGTCATTTTCGTGACAGATTTCAGCGGCATTCAAATCACTGGCCTCGCTATGCACTGCTGCCCTCAATCAAACATCCTGCAAAGCTGTCACACATGATGCAAAGCTGGCTGTCTTTCTCTGGCAGATCGCACATAGAATTCTAAAGGTAGGGCGTTGGCTTCAATTCAACCGTGCACTGCTCTGCTTATGCTGCTCGCTTGGGGTTTTAGAATCTCTGGAACACTGCCTACTGCCATGCAACATACCTTCAAAAATCTGGCCCAAAATTCACTGGCTGCTCGGACACTGGCATGACCAAACCTCTTTAACTCCAATCAGCCTGCTACTGAATTACGATCCCATCACCAAGCAAAATCTATCCCAATGCCCAGTTGAGCTGCCAGTCTCGCATTCACTTTCCCCACCAAGGCAGCTGCAGTACACTGACTGTCTTAGCTCCCTCCATGACAACCTCCCGCATTTGGGCAAGTTCAGCTTCACGGACCTCCCAGCGACTTAGCAGCTGCTTCAGGTCATGGTCCTAGCTAGCGCATGCTGGGCTGCAACCAGTTGCAGGTCCTTATCATGTAGAAACCCCTTCACTGCTCTCTTTCCATCTCCTGACGCCATGCTCCATCCTCCAGCCACTTCACTTGTTTCAGGCACCCAGGTCCCTATGGGCAGGTCACATGCTCCTGTGCCATCCAGAACAGTGACATTCGACCCCTTCGTCTTCAGGAACAAGCTGGTAGCTTCCTTGATGTCATCAGTTTCCTGGACACTTAAACGGCAGTATGGTCGCCACCTCTGATTGAGGCAGTAGTGGTGACGAAAGGAGAAGGGAACACAGGGAAAGAGCGAGGAAAAATAAGGGCGGAGAACTGCTCATGTCAAAAGGTCAAAGCCAAAGAGGTCGAAACATTGTGCGAAGGGGGATTGTGTTTCTGCTGCCCTCTCCCACTTCAGCGCAACATTCAGCGTCCAGAGAGTGAAGTCCCTCTTTAAGGTAGACCTCCACGGTAAAGAAGATGAAATGCCCGCCACTTTCTATCAGCTTTCTGTCTTCGCATATGACTCCTATCCCAAAGTGCAGGCCTGTCGTGCGGACCTCAATCCAGACCAGCTTCCATTCGATCCACTCGCTTCCACCACACAGCTGAAGTCATCCAGTTCGAGCCGCATATCAACAGCCTGAACGGGCTGTTCCCCCTGCTGTAGAGATACTCGAGCGACCAAGAGCCGCCACCATCAACCAGACCCTTGCCGCCACAGCCGCTGGCTCTACCTGGACTCCCATTCACTGCTGCCCCATTCGCTGCTCCCATTCACCACAGCGGGCTCTATGGGGCCTTGACATCACACCACCAGCTGCCATCGACATATCCTCCGCAGACGGGCGACGCCCTTACAGTGGAAGCACACCTCGCCAATGCCAACAGAAATATGGGCAGACTAGATAGAGCTCATCTCTCTCGAGTGATAACCAAACTAGAAAATGACACACACTCTCAACACAAGAAATATGCAATCCCTCAACATCACTCTTTAAGATAATAGTCGAGCCAGGGGCACCCCAAGCTATGGGGACTCCACCCCACAACAACCTACACTCCCATCATAAGCACACTCAGATCTGAAGAATGCAGGAGCTCGGTTGCGCAGGCTCAACTCGAGAGAGATGAGCCGCGCGACTGCCGCTCTCGTGAAGATAAGACGGACCAGGTGTCAAACTAAACTTGACACCTGATTTAACACTTGACCTAAATCCAAGTGTTAAATACAAATAACTAGTTTTATTCTAGCTGTTTTCACACTGTGCTTATTTAACTTGACAAGTGCTTGACATTACAAACAGACATGCAGTGTGGTGGTTTTTTGCAATGCGCACACTTAAATGTGGAGTTCGGAACATTCTCCTGAGCTCGAAATGGTTGATGAGCTGTGCCTATCCAATCGGTCTCGTTCCTGTGACCTCTGGATTTAAAGTGGAAGCAAGTTGGGGAGAAACACCGCAACGTGCCCGCACAAACAACGTAGCGCACCGGAAACCATCGAGCATCTTCATGCTGGTGGTTTTGGTAACGCACCAAGGATGACCATCATGTTTTCTATCCATATCTGTCAACATTCCGGACGCCCTCGAGTAGTCCGCCCGAGGAGGGAACTCAAAGAAGATATTACCGTTGACGTCGGCGGGAAGGCATGTAACCGATTTAATTGGGAACTTGCTGTAGTCCAGCCCGGCCAGCTCCGACCGGTGTCCCTCCAGGTGAAGCCCTCGCAGAATTTCAAGAATAGATCGAACTGCGGTGCTCGTGCTGGGAATATGACTCCCTCCTCCACTGACGTCCATTGAGGACTTGCCTGATCTCCAAGACGATCTCGGAACTTCCATGACCTCGTCTGAGTCGGACAGGTTGTGAACAACCCGGTTCTCGCTCGTCTTCATGGATGGGTTCGGCTCTGGTTTTACTTCGTTACGGACTTCTCTCTTTGAGGTAGCCACTCTCTGATTCGCGGATTGTTTCGTGGAAGGCGCCAGGATAGAAGGTGCATTTGGCGGGCAAATGAAGTCCCCAACAGCCCTGTATATGACGCTGTCCGATGGTGGAACTCGCCATTCCCTGCCATCGCCGAAATCATCGTGGAGCACAACAATACTCTCGACAACAAGGCCGTTTGAGTCCTTCCTTTCCTCCTCCAAAAAAACCGACCCCGGTTTCAGGTGGTATCGAACGCACAGATATTTCTCCATCACCCAGCAGATGTCCCCTCTGCACGGAAATGAAGCTCTATGCTCGTGAAGAGGGCAGTACACTGTAGCGCTCGGGTTTTCCGCCATGGGAGATGTGCACACAAGACTGCCAGGATGGCGTGCGGGGAAGCTCCCTGGTAGAAGGGGGATGCAGCGATGGGAAGGAATGCGGTGCCGATTTGTCCGAGCGACGAAGCCTGATCCAAATCCAGGGAGCCAACTATCTCAAAAATCCACAGTCAGAGTGTTAATGAACCTTGTCTCCGGAATGCGGCCCCTGGTCTTTGCGCAATAACTGCCAACGGTATGCAGTCAGAAAGTGGGGGGCCGTCCGGATGATGTCGGCTGAAGGGGAGAAGCCGGCACCGTGCCGTCACATTACTACCCCCGAATGGAAATTCGGCACCCAATATCCAACAGGGGCTGCACGGATGAAGTCGTCTGGGGCAGAGATGTCGGCACCTGTCCGATAGAAAACATCCCCCGGATGGAAATTCAGCGCCAAATTTCCATTCGGATCCACCCAAAGGAAGTCCTGTCGGGGGGTCAGGCCGAAAACTGGCCGACATAAAAACCTCCGCGGATGGAAAACGGCGCCGAATTTCCATCCGAGGCCTTTCGGATGTCGTCGGCTCGGGGGAAAGGCCGCCATCTGGCCCTCACATTACAACCCCCGGACGGAAATTCGGCACCGAATATACAACAGGGGAAGCCCGGATGAAGTCGCCTCGGGCGCAGAGGCCGGCGCGTGTGCGACAGTGAATATCCCTTGGATGGAGATTCGGCGCCGAATTTCCATCCGGGCCCCCCCAAAGGAAGTCATGTCGGGGGGTCAGGCCGAAAACTGGCCGGCATAAAAACATCGCCAGATGGAAAAACAGCGCCGAATTTCCATCCGAGGCCTTTCGGATGCAGTCGGCTCGGGGAAAGGCCGCCATCTGGCCCTCACATTGCAACCCCCGGACGGAAATTCGGCACCGAATATACAACAGGGGAAGCCCGGATGAAGTCGCCTCGGGTGCAGAGGCCGGCGCGTGTGCGACAGAGAACATCCCCTGGATGGAGATTCGGCGCCGAATTTCCATCCGGGCCCCCCCAAAGGAAGTCGTGTCGGGGGGTCAGGCCGAAAACTGGCCGGCATAAAAACATCCCCAGATGGAAAAACGGCGCCGAATTTCCATCCGCGGCGGTTCGGATGCAGTCGGGGAAGGGGGAGAGGCCGACACCTGGCCGCCACATTTCAACCCCCGGACGGAAATTCTGCACCGAATATCCAACAGGGGACGCTCGGATGAAGTCGCCTCGGGCGTAGAGGCCGGCACGTGTTCGACAGAGAGCATCCCCTGGATTGAGATTCGGCACCGAATTTCCATCCGGGCCCCCCCAAAGGAAGTCGTGTCGGGGGGTCAGACCGAAAACTGGTCGACATAAAAACCTCCCCAGATGGAAAAACGGCGCCGAATTTCAATCCGGGGCCGTTCCAATGCAGTCGGGGAGGGGGAGAGGCCGGCACCTGGCCGTCATATTTCAACCCCCGGATGGAAATTCGGCACCGAATATCCAACAGAGCGGCGGAGAGGCCGGCACCTCTCCGACAGAGACCATCCCCCGGATGGAGATTCGGCGCCGAATTTCCATCGGGGCCCCCTCAAAGGAAGTCGTAAAAACCTCCCCAGATGGAAAAACGGCGCCGAATTTCCATCCGGGGCCGTTCCAATGCAGTCGGGGAGGGGGGAGAGGCCAGCACCTGGCCGTCATATTTCAACCCCTGGACGGAAACTCGGCACCGAATATCCAACAGAGCGGCGGAGAGGCCGGCACCTCTCCGACAGAGACCATCCCCCAGATGGAAATTCGGCGCCGAATTTCCATCGGGGCCCCCTCAAAGGAAGTCGCAGAAACCTCCCAGAATGGAAAAACGGCGCCGAATTTCCATCCGAGGCTGTTCCGATTTGCCTCTAGCAGTGAAGGATTCCAAGAAAAATCCGAAAAATCAATCGGACACGCTCAGAATTACCTGCAGGAAGGTAATTCAGCGCTTCGAAATTCCTGGCGAATGGAAATTCGGCGCCGAATATCCATACGCCAGCGATCCGACTTACCTGCTGGATGGAAATTCGGCGCCGGATTTCCATCCATCCGGGATTCGAGTTACCTGCAGGATGGAAATTCGGCGCCGGATCTCCATCCATCCGCTCTCCGACCAACCTTGCGGATGGAAATCCGGCGCCGGATTTCCATCCATCCGCTCTTCGAATTACCTGCATGACGGAAATTTTGCGCGCCGATTTACCTGGCGGATGGAAATCCGGCGCCGGATTTTCATCCATCCGCTCTTCGAATTACCTGCATGACGAAAATTTTTGCGCGCCAACTTACCTGGCGGATGGAAATCCGGCGCCGGATTTCCATCCATCCGCTCTTCGAATTACCTGCATGACTGGAAAAATGGCGCCGAATTTCCGATTTTGGTGCCAGTCAGATCTGGGACTTAGCCATTCTCGGCCCCGAAATAGAAAATGGCGCCGGGAAAAAAAAAACAAAAAAAACAAAAAAACGCCATTTTTCCAGTTTGGGGCCGAAAACGGCTAAGTCCCAGATCTGACTGGCACCCAAAATCGGAAATTCGGCGCCATTTTTCCAGTCATGCAGGTAATTCGAAGAGCGGATCGATGGAAATCCGTCGCCGGATTTTCATCCATCCGCTCTTCGAATTACCTGCATGACGGAAAATTTTGCGCGCCGACTTACCTGGCGGATGGAAATCCGGCGCCGGATTTCCATCCATCCGCTCTTCGAATTACTTGCATGACTGGAAAAATGGCGCCGAATTTCCGATTTTGGTACCAGTCAGATCTGGGACTTAGCCATTTTCGGCCCCCGAATTGGAAAAATGGCGCCGGAAAAAAAAAAACAAAAAAGCAAATAAAAAAACGCCATTTTTCTAGTTCGGGGCCGAAAACGGCTAAGTCCCAGATGTGACTGGCACCCAAAATCGGAAATTCGGCTCCATTTTTCCAGTTTTGGGCCTAGTCAGATCTGGGACTTAGCCATTTTCGGGCCCGAAATGGAAAAATGGCGCCAGAAAAAAAATAATAAATAAATATATATTTATAAAAATAAATAAATAAATGCCATTTGTCCTGTTCAGGGCCGAAAATGGCTAAGGCCTAGATCTGACTGGCACCCAAAACCGGAAATTCGGCGCCATTTTTCCAGTTCTGGGCCCAGTCAGATTTTGGGACTTAGCCATTTTCGGCCCCAAAATGGAAAAATGGCGCCAAAAAAAAAAAAAAAAAAAAAAAAAAAAAAAAAAAAAAACCATTTTTGTTCGGTGCCGAAAACGGCTAAGTCCCAGATCTGACTTGCACCCAAAATCGGAAATTCGGCGCCATTTTTCCAGTTCTGGGCCCAGTCAGATCTCGGACTTAGCCATTTTCGGCCCCGAGATGGAAAAATGGCGCCGAAGAAAAAAAAAAAAAAAAAAAAAAAAAAACGCCATTTTTCCAGTTCGGGGCCGAAAACGGTTAAGTCCCAGATCTGACTGGCACCCAAAATCGGAAATTCGGCGCCATTTGTCCAGTTCTGGGCCCAGTCAGATCCGGGACTTAGCCATTTTCGGCCCCGAAATAGAAAAAATGGCACCGAAAAAAAAAAAAAAAAAAAAACGTCATTTTTCCAGTTCGGGGCCGAAAACGGCTAAGTCCCAGATCTGATTGGCACCCAAAATCGGAATTTCGGCGCCATTTTTCCAATTCTGGGCCCAGTCAGATTTGGGACTTAGCCATTTTTCGGCCCCGAACAAGAAAAATGGCGCCGCAATAAAATAAAATAAAATAAAAAATAATTAAAAAAAAGGCCATTTTTCCAGTTCGGGGCCCAGTCAGATCTGGGACTTAGCCATTTTCGGCCCCGAAAATGGCTAAGTCCCTACGATGGCTGGAACTGCAACTGAAAATTTGGCACCATTTTTCCAGTTCCGCGCCCTTTCAGATCTGGGACTCAGCCATTTTCGGCCCCGAACTGGAAAAATGGCGCCATTTTTCCAGTTCGGGTCCGAAAATGGCTAAGTCCCTAGGGTGGCTGGCACCAAAATCGGAAATTCGGCGCCATTTTTCCAGTTCCGGGCCCAGTCAGATCTGGGACTTAGCCATTTTCGGCCCCAAAATGGAAAAATGGCGCCAAAAAAAAAAAAAAAAAAACCATTTTTGTTCAGTGCCGAAAACGGCTAAGTCCCAGATCTGACTTGCACCCAAAATCGGAAATTCGGCGCCATTTTTCCAGTTCTGGGCCCAGTCAGATCTCGGACTTAGCCATTTTCGGCCCCGAGATGGAAAAATGGCGCCGAAGAAAAAACAAAAAAAAAAAAAAACGCCATTTTTCCAGTTCGGGGCCGAAAACGGCCAAGTCCCAGATCTGATTGGCACCCAAAATCGGAATTTCGGCGCCATTTTTCCAGTTCTGGGCCCTGTCAGATTTGGGACTCAGCCATTTTTCGGCCCAAAACAAGAAAAATGGCGCCGAAATAAAATAAAATAAAATAAAAAATAATTTAAAAAAAAACGGCCATTTTTCCAGTTCGGGGCCTAGTCAGATCTGGGACTTAGCCATTTTCGGCCCCGAAATGGAAAAATGGCGCCATTTTTCCAGTACCAGGCCCCGAAAATGGCTAAGTCCCTACGATGGCTGGAACTGCAACTGAAAATTTGGCACCATTTTTCCAGTTCCGCGCCCTTTCAGATCTGGGACTTAGCCATTTTCGGCCCCGAACTGGAAAAATGGCGCCATTTTTCCAGTTCGGGTCCGAAAATGGCTAAGTCCCTAGGGTGGCTGGCACCAAAATCGGAAATTCGGCGCCATTTTTCCAGTTCCGGGCCCAGTCAGATCTGGGACTTAGCCATTTTCGGCCCCGAAATGGAAAAATGGCGCCAAAAAAAAAAAAAAAAAAACCATTTTTGTTCGGTGCCGAAAACGGCTAAGTCCCAGATCTGACTTGCACCCAAAATCGGAAATTCGGCGCCATTTTTCCAGTTCTGGGCCCAGTCAGATCTCGGACTTAGCCATTTTTGGCCCCGAGATGGAAAAATGGCGACGAAAGAAAAAAAAGAAAAAAAGAAAAAACGCCATTTTTCCAGTTCGGGGCCGAAAACGGCTAAGTCCCAGATCTGACTGGCACCCAAAATCGGAAATTCGGCGCCATTTTTCCAGTTCTGGGCCCAGTCAGATCTCGGACTTAGCCATTTTCGGCCCCGAAATGGAAAAATGGCACCGAAAAAAAAAAAAAAAAAAAACGCCATTTTTCCAGTTCGGGGCCGAAAACGGCTAAGTCCAAGATCTGATTGGCACCCAAAATCGGAAATTCGGCGCCATTTTTTCCGGTTCTGGGCCCAGTCAGATTTGGGACTTAGCCATTTTTCGGCCCCGAACAAGAAAAATGGCGCCGAAATAAAATAAAATAAAATAAAAAATAATTTAAAATAAAACGGCCATTTTTCCAGTTCGGGGCCCAGTCAGATCTGGGACTTAGCCATTTTCGGCCCCGAAAATGGCTAAGTCCCTACGATGGCTGGAACTGCAACTGAAAATTTGGCACCATTTTTCCAGTTCCGCGCCCTTTCAGATCTGGGACTCAACCATTTTTGGCCCCGAACTGGAAAAATGGCGCCATTTTTCTAGTTCGGGTCCGAAAATGGCTAAGTCCCTAGGGTGGCTGGCACCAAAATCGGAAAATTCGGCGCCATTTTTCCAGTTCCGGGCCCAGTCAGATCTGGGACTTAGCCATTTTCGGCCCCGAAATGGAAAAATGGCGCCAAAGAAAAAAAAAAAAAAAACCATTTTTGTTCGGTGCCGAAAACGGCTAAGTCCCAGATCTGACTTGCACCCAAAATCGGAAATTCGGCGCCATTTTTCCAGTTCTGGGCCCAGTCAGATCTCGGACTTAGCCATTTTCGGCCCCGAGATGGAAAAATGGCGCCGAAGAAAAAAAAGAAAAAAAGAAAAAACGCCATTTTTCCAGTTCGGGGCCGAAAACGGCTAAGTCCCAGATCTGATTGGCACCCAAAATCGGAATTTCGGCGCCATTTTTCCAGTTCTGGGCCCAGTCAGATTTGGGACTTAGCCATTTTTCAGCCCCGAACAAGAAAAATGGCGCCGAAATAAAATAAAATAAAATAAAAAATAATTTAAAATAAAACGGCCATTTTTCCAGTTCGGGGCCCAGTCAGATCTGGGACTTAGCCATTTTCGGCCCCGAAATGGAAAAATGGCGCCATTTTTCCAGTTCCAGGCCCCGAAAATGGCTAAGTCCCTACGATGGCTAGAACTGCAACTGAAAATTTGGCACCATTTTTCCAGTTCCGCGCCCTTTCAGATCTGGGACTTAGCCATTTTCGGCCCCGAACTGGAAAAATGGCGCCATTTTTCCAGTTCGGGTCCGAAAATGGCTAAGTCCCTAGGGTGGCTGGCACCAAAATCGGAAATTCGGCGCCATTTTTCCAGTTCCGCGCCCAGTCAGATCTGGGACTTAGCCATTTTCGGCCCCGAAATGGAAAAATGGCGCCAAAAAAAAAAAAAAAAAAACCATTTTTGTTCGGTGCCGAAAACGGCTAAGTCCCAGATCTGACTTGCACCCAAAATCGGAAATTCGGCGCCATTTTTCCAGTTCTGGGCCCAGTCAGATCTCGGACTTAGCCATTTTCGGCCCCGAGATGGAAAAATGGCGCCGAAGAAAAAAAGAAAAAAAAGAAAAAACGCCATTTTTCCAGTTCGGGGCCGAAAACGGCTAAGTCCCAGATCTGATTGGCACCCAAAATCGGAATTTCGGCGCCATTTTTCCAGTTCTGGGCCCAGTCAGATTTGGGACTTAGCCATTTTTCAGCCCCGAACAATAAAAATGGCGCCGAAATAAAATAAAATAAAATAAAAAATAATTTAAAATAAAACGGCCATTTTTCCAGTTCGGGGCCCAGTCAGATCTGGGACTTAGCCATTTTCGGCCCCGAAATGGAAAAATGGCGCCATTTTTCCAGTTCCAGGCCCCGAAAATGGCTAAGTCCCTACGATGGCTAGAACTGCAACTGAAAATTTGGCACCATTTTTCCAGTTCCGCGCCCTTTCAGATCTGGGACTTAGCCATTTTCGGCCCCGAACTGGAAAAATGGCGCCATTTTTCCAGTTCGGGTCCGAAAATGGCTAAGTCCCTAGGGTGGCTGGCACCAAAATCGGAAATTCGGCGCCATTTTTCCAGTTCCGCGCCCAGTCAGATCTGGGACTTAGCCATTTTCGGCCCCGAACTGGTAAAATGACACCGAAAAAAAAAAAAAAAAAAACGCCATTTTTCTAGTTCAGGGCCTAAAATGGCTAAGTCCCAGATCTGACTGGCACCAAAATCGGAAATTCGGCGCCATTTTTCCAGTTCCGGGCCCAGTTAGATCTGGGACTTAGCCATTTTCGGCAAGTAAATGCAATAAAATGTTGCATTTCAAGTCCACTAGTGCCACATTCCAACTTCACATGACCCTATTTCCGTGCCTCCTAACCCTATTTCCGTGGACTTACAATGGTCTGCTCATGTTTTTTTTTTTTTCCGCTCATGCTCATGCCGCTCATGAAATAGCAGCCCCCCCACCATGTCTGGAAGTTTAATGTGTAAAACTTGTTGTAAGCGTTGAATTGCAAAATTGGTGAAGACCCTAAACTCCTTGTCTGTCCAGGTGAGTGGTGTACCAATGACTTGTGAATTGTGCAAGTTTTTCCATGCCTCATGGCCCTTAAAGAAAATATCGCCAGGCCCGAATTTCTGTGTTGACAAATTGTTCCAGGCTGCATGAAACCATGAATGAATTTGAGAATCCTTTTGCATCATAACTTTTGCCTCATATAGATACATATGAGGTGACACTGCAGGTAAGATCTAATGATCCCCACTGGAATAACTCAGAAAGCGCGATTGCATCTTCTGCTGTTCAATGTGATAACGTGCCAGAAAACAAGCAGCGTAGTATAGCCCGCAGCCCATGACAATACTTGCTACCTCTTTGGTCTTGGTATAAATGAATCCATGTACAACTTGGAAGGCAATTAATTCCTTCAACATGGTACTTGCCTCATGCCAGTATCTCGCAAAGTGATGATCCTCAATGGGTCGATTGTTTGGAAGAACCTTAGTCCTAGTTGCCACTGGCAGCCAAATGCGCATGATTTGGTAGTAATGTGGTTTATTGGACTAAATTCCTTCCAAGCCAAATCCAACACAATGGGAATTTGGTTGAAGGGCATAATCATAGCCTGACTGTACTCCCGTGCAGCAGGAGTTTTAGGTGGGTTAAAAGCAGCATCCCCCCCCTCCCCCATACCTCAGGCTGTGGTGGCTGTGGTGTGGCTGTAGTAACAACAGGGTCAACTACTGTCACAGTCACTTGTTGTGGTATTGGTAGCACTGGCTCTTGTACCACTGGCATCTCCTGCACCCCCTGCGAAGAAGACTGAAAAGCTAAAGTTCTGGCTTGTAAATAAGAAGCCATCAGCTGCTCCTCAGGTACAAAGACTCTCTTGTCAATATTTGATGTTAGGTCCTCCACCTGAGTCTGCAGGCCGTCTACATCCTCTTGGAGCTCTGCTATCCTACTATAGACATTGTCTATAGTAGTTGTGGCAATGTTCTGCACCTGCAGCCTGAGCTCATTCATCTCGGCTTGGGTGAGCTTCCGTGGTGCTTTGCCTTCCACCGGTCCTTGTGCTAACTAGACCTGCAGAAGTTGGTTATCCACCAAGTTGGTTGTGGCACCTCTGAGAGTCTGCTCCTCTCTGAGTTTGTACATATCTAGCTACTGCTATAAAGCCTCCATGCGCTTTGCATGAGGTTCAACCAAACTCGCATAGGCAGCAAGCAGATTATTGGCTTCCTTCCAAGCCAATAGCTGTCCAATGGTAATCTCCGCTTTGGTCTGGCATATTACTTCAGCCAAAGTCCCTTCATTACTTTGCATGTCTGCAAATTCTTTCTTTCTTTCATCCTCACTCACTTCTTCTTCTCCATCAGAATCAGAGGAATCTGCCACAGGAATATCAGTACTCATCTGCATTTCCCTTATGGTATCTGCCACTTCCTTGTGCAGTTCCTTCTCATCTCTCCAAGCCTCATCATCTTCAAGCATATCACTGCCACCTTCATTATCATCATCTTCCTCAACTACTGGAGGTATTAGTTTGGCTTTGCTTTTTGTTACTATCATTGTACTTACTTCTGGTAGGACGTTGTAGGAGTTGGAGACCTTAAGCGAGGTTTGTCTTTGGTTGAATCCGAGGAGGAAGCATACGTAGAGGTGGAGCGCGAGTTTTTGCCGCAATCAGACCTCCCTATCGGAACAAAGGAAAAATCGAGAAGGTCAGCTGGCTCGCAATTAGACGTGCCTCCAAAAATGAATATGTTTGTGAGAGCTCCTATCAAGGGTATCGAACAGTGGCGTGACTTGCTTTTGTCTTTGGATACCAAGTTAAAGTTGTCAGGGGAGTCGCTTGATAAATTGAAGTTGAAAAAAGAGAAGGCTGAACAAGATGTGTTCAGAGTGAACTCTCAAATGCAAGATCGCAGAGAGTTGCTTTTAAGTGCAAACGTCAAGCTAGACATGTTGCAAACACAATATGACAACGAGACTCTAAAGTTGAACGAGTATTTGTCTGTCGATAGCGAGCCGCAAGCAGAAGAAGTGAGCTCCTGTCGTGAGTTTTTGGAAACCCTGCATCGCAAGCTTGATTCTCACCAGGGTATTGTGGACCACTTTAAAGAGCTGATGGAGGAGAGGGAATCATAGCATAAATCTACCTTGGAGAAGGCTAAGTTGGATGAAGAGGCATGGTGTGTAGCCTCGGATCGGTACAAAGTCTGTCAGAGGCAGAAATCTGCTATTGCTCAACAGCTTCATGCGATGGAACATGGCCACGATAGGCCATCATTCAAACCTTTCCCAATGTGTAACCTTTCTGTTGAATCTCCTGAATTCAACTCCCTAGAATTTCTAACCATTTCACCATGTGCTTTCTGTGGTAAGGGGTTTAAGCCAACATGGGATTGTTTGGTGGTTTCATGCACTCATGCCTACCATTCTTGGTGTGCATTAGCGCACTTTTCGTCCTCAACAACCTGTTTGCAGAGACATTGCGGGCAAGAGATGCATGAGGACTGGTAGAGGAGTGTCGGCATCAAAAGACCATCCTCTGATGCGGTGAAGGTTGTGGGAGATTGGCAAGGTGATCCTCCCAAGTCTCTTCCAGGTAATCACTTACCAGTCCATGGTATATCTTCTGCTCCATTTTATGCCACACTTATTCTTGATGCATTCCCTGTGCATCCTTAAAGGCACCTTCACTCCATTTTGTTTCCCGGAATGCATCCTCATCTTCCATGTATTTGTTTCATTCTTCCTCCATAGACACTATGTTCCTTGTGGAGTCCTTGAAGCACCCTTAAATTCCTTTTTTTTCCTGGACTGCACCTTCTTTATCCATGGTATTGTCTCATGCTTCCTCCATATTCATTGAGTCCATCTTAATCAATGCCTAGGAAGTCTCACTTCTTTCAGAGTTCATGGACCTCTAGGGTACATCATTCCCACTCCACGGATGTTCACTAACATGTCTTGTACAGTCCCATTATTGACACCATTGCTGGTTTTACTGTGGGTTGGGAGCAGACCCAACACGCACTTCAGTTTCATTTTCTAGTAATTGGGATATTACTCATATACGCCCCCGCATTGGAGCTCCAAGATCGGCCTCCATACTCAGCCCATCTATTTGCAAGCATTGGGATGGTAGCCACAGCGAAGAAATCTACTGATTGTGGGGGGGATGCGGTGACATCTCCAAATTGCAAGCTACTGAGTTACCAGGAGTTGGAACATGAACTGGAAGCTGTGCCACATCAGCAAAATCAACATTCTGCAGGAATTGAGACAGTTTCAAAACCACATGTTCGTCCCATTCAATCCCCTCGTAAACCCCAACATAAGATGGCCAAGAAACACTTGATCCTGGAAAATGATGAAGCCTTCAATGATTTGACCTCTACTGAACTATATTCCCAGTCTGATCCCAACCATGGTGTGGATACAATGGATGCCCAAGTTTAGGATGATGCCATGTCCCCACAACCTGTCATTACAAAGGCTACCAAACGGGGAGAAAATGACAACCATGATGGGCATTCCCCAAGAAAGAAATCGCGAAAACACATTGTACCTGTGACTGAAAGAGTATCTGCAGCAAAGAACACCAGGGCTGCTGGATTGAAGACTCGGCACTCGCATAAATAGACAGCCAGGTCAGGCTATCCACCTCCCCATCAATATAATTTTCTGAGTTCAATGGGACCCATGGGCAAGTTAAAAGTTGGTGTTGGATTTCAGGTGTTTGTCTCTTATTTGTACCTTGCATTGTATGGTGTCATTGGCAGCTGAAGGGATCCCAAGATAACCCTGAAAAGGCCCACCTAGACCATGAAAAATGCTTGCACAACACAAGCAAGCAATAAAGGGTCACAATACATCCTACCAGTCAATGGGAGTCAACTCTGCCACTTGAGCTCAAGCCTCTTTTGTTCTTTTTGTCCGCCTGGATAGTCCGTGGCACCTTAACCGTCATTTCCCCCACTCACGAATGCCCTCATCAACACTCATCCTTACCCCCACTCATCCAGCCACACAACTCATCCCCCCTGACCCTCACCCTACTTCCATCTAGATCCCGGAACCTCATTCCACCCATACCACCCTACAGCCGCCTACTCTACCCTCCCCCCTAGCCACCATCCTCTTCTAACACCCCTGCCCTTTCCCGTCCACCCGCCCCACCAGCCACCTCCCCACCCCCGGATCCCAACCCCCAAGTGCTTACCTTGGGCTCTTCTAAATACCTCCTCCACCCACTCAATCTCTTCCCAACACTCCACCCCCTTTCCAATCCACCACATTATTACACTAATTATCCAGCAGATCTTTAAACCCCCGCCAGCAACTCTTAAACCCCGCCATGGATCCCAAACCCCACCCTTCATGTACTCCCCCCGAGGTCGATATCCCCTAGATAAGTCAAAACACTTTTATCATCACCCCCCAAACCAAATAACCTATACACGGACATCTGCTTGACCCTCCTACTTCTCCGCTGTGGGGACATACATCCAAATCCCGGACCTTCTACCCTCTAGGAAATCATCAGCGAGTCCCCCATCGATGCACAATACAGATATGCATTATACTTCCAGTCGAACACCATGTCACTAATGCATAACTATCGACATATCACCGACCACTTTGCTCCCTTCTTCCCCCGCGACCCATCCACACACCACCCACCAATAGCCCATGTTACAACCTTTGGACTCCCCACTAATCCTTGCCCAGCGCTATCTAAAACCCTACAAAACCTCCAAGCATTTCCATAGTCCCACCTTCTATTTGCTCTCATAATACTCATCTCTCCCTTGCCGGATACATGTAACGGCTTTCTTCACTCCCACTCTTCATCCCTCCTCCGTCCCTTCCTTTCACAACTACAAGACCTACCCCCGCACCCCCATAACTACTTAGCACCACCGCACCCCCTACCCACCATCCACTCCTCCCTAAATCTTCTGCAGTCCCACCCAGGTACAATTCATAAAGCCCTCGGAGCCCACATGGCTACCATCACCACCCTAGATCCGGACGCCACCGCAACCACTCAAAAATTCCCATTCCTCTCCAAAGACATCCTCTTAGCCACTCTAAGAGGCACCCCCCCCCCCCCCCTTTCCGAGCCTCTCCCCATCCCAGCCACCTAACCCCCCCCCCCCACCCCCCCCCTATCACTACCCACTCCGCCTCACCAGCCTCTCTGCCCACCACTAGCAGTAGCTCCCTTAATATCACCTCCTGGAACATAGGCTCCCTAGCTACTAGTATACAGAGCCTCGTCCACCTTACACTGACTCCCGCCCCCACATCATCCTACTACAAGAAACCAAACTGCATACCAGTAACACTAATAGCTCATACATTAACAAACTTCTCCCGGACTACTACTTGTTATACAACAACCCACTCACTGCGCCACAGTGCCTTCTCAGGCGCTCAACACCTTATAAACCCACAAGAGGTGGGGTGGCATTTGGCATCCTACGCTCGCACCACTCCCCTAGCTCCACCACTCAGATAACCGTACCCATCCATCTTCGCTCCCACCTCCAAATCCTACACCTTCACCCCCCGGCCCTCTGCCCTATTCTACTCATTCATCTCTACATGCCATCCCACACCGAGGACCTCTCATCCATCCCTGAAATTCTTAGTACCATATCCGCGGCACTTACTCACCCACACATCAACATGACCACGTCGTAATGGCCGGGGACTTCAACAAAGATGTTGCACTCCTAGGGCACACTTTCAATGGCACGCACCGACCACCATCCCAAGCTGACCGAGACTGGGCCCAATTCACCTCCCATCATCACCTCGCATATATCACCTCGGACCACCATTATTCAAGAGAAGGTGGCCTCAATTATTCCTCACTAAGCCTCATTGATGGATTCTACCTACGTACCAGCGAGGCCATCCCTCCTCACTTGCAAAGCCATGTACATATTGATAGCCTATGTAATTCCGACCACTACCCAATCTCAATTTCCCTCCCACCATCACTCATCCCCTTTTGACCAGTTCCCGTCACGCAGGCACCACCCCTTCAACCACGTCTCCTCTCCCCTCTACCCTATAGTAATATAGCCGCATTCAAATCCCATTTTCACCCAGCCGCCTCCGCCTTAATGCTCACCCTCTCGCACACCCTATCCGACTCGAACCTTTCCCAATACCCGGAAGCCACGTGGCTTGCAGCTGAACGTACCCTCACATCCATCCTACAACTCATGACCCCACAGCCATACCCAGCTGGATTGCTACCCTAGCCAAAATCGGCAGGGATGCAAAGAAGGCCGCATATAACATCACCAAACAAACAGCCACCGCCAATCACAAGAAATTCGTCTCATCCTTCGGGAAACTTTTACGTGATCACCCTAAGCGTGCCCACAAAGCCATCTTCAACCCTGCCCTCAACCCCCCTATCGACTGCCTCAGAAACCGACATGACCACCTCGTAACCCAACTGGACGATATTAAGAATGAAATCTGGGCGCAAGCCTCAGCCTCCTACACACCCACAGTCAAGCACTGCCTCCACCCCAGCAAACATACTTACGATTGCTACACTACCCTTGGCATGACATCGACGGATTCTCCTTAGATAAACATGGGGCCCCTGAGGATACCATCCTCTCGTTCTTCACCATAGCTATTTACGACTCATGTTCAAATCCCTATCCAAATCTAAAGCCCCCGGTCCCGACCTCATCCCCAATGCCATACTCCAAGCTCTAGATCCTCATTTTCACTCCCTCTTATTCAAATTTTTCCACCTTTGTTATCGCCTACGACGTATTCCTCCATCTTGGAAACATAGCCGTACTATCCTTCTCTACAAAAAAGGGGACCCTATAGATCTCGGTAACTACCGCCCTATAGCTTTAGCCAACACCATATACAAACTCTTCACTAGTACGCTAACCATAATGCTCTCCTGCTATGGAGAGCAGCACCGCATTCTTAGTGACCCCCAAGAAGGCTTCCGTGCCACTCGTAGTACCACTCGCCAAATACAATATGTCCTATCTGCACTCGAAGACGCCAAACTCACTAAACATGACATCTATCTCCTGTACATTGACTTTAAAAATGCCTTTGGATCTCTTGACCACGCCCGACTTCTCGCCATTATGACGGACCTGGGCTATCCCACTGACGCTATACAACTCATCGGCAACATCTATACTGACAGCTCCACAGAATATTCTGGCTCATACTACGGTTCCACTCCCCCTATCCCAATTTTGCGAGGCACTATCCAAGGAGATATTCTCAGCCCTTACCTGTTCATCATCTTCCTAGAGCCCCTTCTTAGATGGATCGACCGAGGTAAGGTAGGCTACCGCTATAAAACCTCTAACAATACCATCTCTGCGGCGGCGTACGCAGACGACCTTGCCATCCTCGCCCACACCCCTCAACATATCAACCGACAAGCAGACAAACTATTTAGATTTAATCAATGGTCTGGCATGGAGCTCAGCCTCCACAAATGTGCAATCACCGCAGCTACCCATTATAGCAAACTCACCAAAGCCACGACAGCCTCACACTCAAATTGTATATCCACTACCAAAACAAAAATTTCCCCTTCTTAGGCCCTGACGAACCCTACACCTACCTGGGCATACAACTAGTCCCCTCCCTTACTTGACACCTACAAAAATCCACTACAATCGCTAAATTGACTGACAGAAATACGACCCTTCTCAAATCCCCGGTATCCATCCGTCCCAAACTCTCCCTCATTCAAACCGTACTCAAGCCACAAGTCCAATACTCTTTCCACGCAGCCCCCTTCTCTCTCCCAGATCTCGAATTAATTGACAAACAATTCATCCAGCTCACTAAACGCATTTGTGGCCTACCCACCAGCACCCCCAATGCTAACAACCGCCTCTCTTGGCTCTGGCATAGATTTTCTACCTCTTCCCCCTCACCTAGTCAGTTCTCACCAGCACGGTAGGACTTTGCAATAGAAGTCTGCTGGCTAGTTGAACGGTATCTAGCCGATACCCCCCTCAAAAAACCCCGCTCCCTTATCAAGCTATCTCTAGCCCAGTCACATACTACTTTTCCTCCGGACATCCTAACACTTCTTATAGAATCCTTTCACATTACACACTCCTACTATTCTAGCCCGCTTACATATCCTATGACACTTTCGTCATACTCTAGCCCTCACCCTAGAGACTATTTCTTTGGAGCCATCAGCTCTGCATCCCAGCATACCTAGACTGGCCATGGCCTTGCACCCCCCCCCCCCCCCCCAAGGGCCCCATCTACAAGACGCACTTCAATGGGCACGGCTCGCGGCACAGTCATCCCCCTCCAATGCCACCATCCTCCTCCTCTCTCACCAACAAATGCCCGATGGTCCACACCCCCTCTACCAACTGCCGCCTGGAGTCACGCCCCTAGCCGCTATTGACCCAAGGCAACTCCAATATTCGCGCACCCAACCCCTCCCCAAATATCTACAACACAAAGAAACTACCTGGCAAAACTGGCAGACCTGCCAAACCTGTTACCAAACCTGTTACCTGGCAGACCTGTTTTCATGACCAGACAGTGTTCTTGAATGTACAAGCATTGGAAACTTAGCCTCTTTTAGAAGCTGGTTACTTTAGGACACTTGATACCATGCCAAACTGATATGGATGGATCTTTTGTGGCCAAATCTGGTCCTTGGTTATATGCCCTTGAATGTTTACCTATTTTCCAAAATGGTAAGACATTGGTAGATGTGAACAGAATGATTCGGGCATTGTATTCAAGTTGCTTTAGGATAAATAATACCAAAGTAACCTGCAGGCCTGATGGGATGAGCAATTCAGATTCTTTGTGTTTCCTATGGATGATTGCATGGCATGTAAATCTGATTACAGCCTGTTATGGTAATGATTTCCCTACCCCGGACATAGAACTTGGTCTTGGGGCATGGAATAAGAGGTGGGAATATTACTCTACCCTGTCATTGAAATTACACGCCAGCCCCAGATCCAAAACAGATCATGGGGCAAAAAACATGGTGTCAATAAGTGACTTGATGTGCAAAGTAGGGCAGCTAATTATGACCTGTTGTATAAGCTGCCAAATATCAGTCCGTAACCCTGCTTTGGTGATGTTCTTTATGTAAAAAATGCTCTTATTTTGTTCTTAAGCCTTCTATGATCATAAATGGCTTCTTTAAGACAAACAGACATTTCCAGCCATGAACAGTGATCAATGGATCTTTATTTGGACATGGATACTTACTGCTCAGTCACTTTGGTATGTCCAATGATACAAAGAACCCAAACACTATACTAGTTTTTGGCCAACAATAAATGAGGATGGTTGGTTATGCCTTGGTATGTAAGCTGACCAAAAAATACAGACTGAATGACATGGCATGTCATGAATGGCACTTTTTAGCATGCTGAACAATGGTTTCCTACTATGAACAGTGGTAATCGAGTCTCTAATTTTTCCCACCCCCCCACCCAGAGACTTCATTGACTTTGAAGTCTGGGATTTGTCATAAAGCTGACTTGTGAATTGTCGCGCGGCTTTTACTCACCCATCCCTTCGCTATCCGAGGCGGAAACTCTAAGATAGAAGAGTTGGAAATCTCTAAGTACTCAGCCCGCTCAGAACAATCAGTCATGACCTACAGCTAGTGTATCATTGGGGAGTTTCCTATTTGTTTTCCTTTCCGCATTCATGTTAGCTAGCTACCTTACTATTGATAATTAAGTATCAGTTTGCTTCATCAATCTGTCGGATTCCATCAACTCATCCATTCATTCCACAGCTTCACTCAGATCTCTCTACACAGTGTGAGTATGAAGTGTGTATCAGATTAATATCTATCAAGTATCAGGCTGAAGCCATGGTGTCTCTAATCTACTCTACATTACAATTCTATAGCTTGCATTCATCAAGTAACAACAGATCGTCACTTCTCCTACTCCGTGCTCTCCCTCTTTCCGCTCAGAGATACGCTCTCTGCCTCATTTCCCCCCCCGTGCTGTCTGAAGTCCCCTGGCCAAGTCATGTCCAGAAGTGATCCCCCTCCTGTCCTCGCTCCTCGCTTTATTTTCCTACCCGTTGTTCTAACCGTTTCCCTCACTAACTGTCACCCTTGAACTACATGTTCCATTCGTAGATGTTGTTCCCCTCAGTCGTTCCCTGTCCTGCTATCCGTTCCCTATGGTCGTGACAGCTGTGTCAAGATGTGACTGGCTGTGCGACTGTGTTGGGCTGTGTCGGGCTGTGACTAGCTGTGTGGCTGTGTCGGGTTGTGTCGGGTTGTGACTGGCTGTATTGCTGTGTCGGGCTGTGTCGGGCTGTGCGAAGCTGTGTGGCTGTGTCGGGCTGTGACTGGCTGTGTTGCTGTGTCGGGCTGTGTTGGCTGTGACGGCTGTGTAACCCCCCTCTAAAGTGTGCTGCTGTCACCCCTAAGGCTCCTGTTGGTCTCAGTCTGTGCAAAAATTAAGGGTACCCTACAGATCCCGTATAAGTGTCTAAGTCCCAGACAGTCCTCTAACATTACCCCTTCCCCTCTCAAAAAGCCGTGTCCTCACGGTTTACTGATTGCGATTAGCAAACCTTTGTGAGTGAGCACCTTTCTGACGTTGAGAGTTTCGTGGCGGACTGTGTGTACGAGCTCGAGGTCTGTCACTGGTTGACGGAGATGATTGAACACTACCCGGATAAGTGAGGCCCTCTGGAGGCTGATATTGAGGTAACCTTTCAGGCATAGGAGACCCCCGTCGCTTCTTCTCTGCCATCTGAATTGCATAGTCTTCTCCCATGTCAAAAGAATCCGCTGAAGAAACAGTTGTATCAGAATCCTCGTCGCCTCTCAGGTGTTTTAATTGTCGAACTTTTTGTGGAATCCTCTGGGGCATATAATGTTGTCCTACCATGTCTGGAAGTTTATATTTTAAAACTTGCTGTAAATGCTGAACGGCAAAATTGGTGAAGACACTGAGCTCCTTGTCTGTCCAGGTGAGTGGGGTACCAATTACTTGTGCACCGTGCAAGTATTTCCATGCCACATGTCCCTTATAGAAAATATCATCAATGCCGAATTTCTGTGTTGACAAATTGTTCCAGGCCGCTTGAAACCATGAATGAATTTGAGAATCCTTTTGCATCATAACTTTTGCCTCATATAGGTACATATGAGGTGGCACTGAAGGTAAGACCCAATGATCCCCACTGGAATAACTCAGAAAGCGCGATTGCATCTTGTGCTGCTCAATGTGATAACGTACCAGAAAACAAGCAGCGTAGTATAACCCGCATCCCATGACAATACTTGCTACCTCCTTGGTCTTGGTATAAATGAATCCATGTACAACTTGGAAGGCAATTAATTCCTTCAACATTGTACTTGCCTCATGCCAATATTGTGCAAAGTGATGATCCTCAATTGGTCGATTGTTCGGAAGAACTTTAGTCCTAGTTGCCACTGGCAGCCAAATGCGCATGATTTGGTAGTAATGTGCGAATGACTGCGGAGGACTAAATTCTTTCCAAGCCAAATCCAACATGATGGGAATTTGGTTGAAGGGCATAATCATAGCCCTACTGTACTCCCTTGCAGCTGGAGTTTTAGGTGGGTTAAAAGCAGCATTGCCCCATACGTCAGGTTGTGGTGGCTGTGGTGTGACTGTAGTAACAACAGGGTCAGCTACTGGCACAGTGACTTGTTGTGGTGTTGGTGGCACTGGCTCTTGTATCATTGGCATCTCCTGCACCTGCTGTGAAGAAGATTGAAAAGCCAAAGTTCTGGCTTGTAAATAAGAAGCCATTAGCTGTTCCTCAGGTATATAGACTCTTTTGTCAATATCTGCAGTTAGGTCCTCCACTTGAGTCTGCAGTCCGTCTACATCCTCCTGTAACTCCGCTATCCTACTATAGACATTGTCTATAGTAGTTGTGGCAATGTTCTGCACTTGCAGTCTGAGCTCATTCATCTCGCTTTGTGGTGCTTTGCCCTCCACTGGCCCTTGTGCTAACCAGACCTGCATAAGGTGGTTATCCACCAAGTTGCTTGTGGTTCCTCTGAGAGTGTGCTCCTCTCTTAGTTTGTACACATCCAATTGCTGTTGTAAAGCTTCCATGCGCTTCGCATGAGGTTCAACCAAATTCGCATAGGCAGCAAGTAGATTATTGGCTTCCTTCCAAGCCTTGTTAGTGACCGAGATTTCATTTCTATTGGCCATGATCGTTTGTTGCAACTCCAGGATGTGCCTCTCTTGATCAGCTTCAATTTGCCTGTATTGCTTGAAAGTATCCTCATTGCGACAGATTGTATTCTTCATATCGACAATGAGTTTCATTTGCTCAACATTCTCTGCTTCTGCCTTCATACATTTTTCTGCTTGACTGTTTATTTCTTTTGTAGTTTGGTCAAGCATAGTTGTGAGTGTAGCACATTGTATGGCCATCCTGTCATGCACTGTCTGCAACTCCGTATATAGTGCATTCACTTCTTGCAACTTGCTTTCATGCTTCACCTGCATTTGTATAGCTGTTGCTTATGTGCTTCGTGCAATTGGTCTTGCGCGAGGCCTGCCTCAATCAATTGTTCCTTGGCCAATTGCAAAAGCCGCTTCTGTATTCTCCAAGTCTTGCTGCATCTTGAGAGTGACCTCTTCATCGACCTTGTTTGCACACTCAGTGGCTAGTCGAGCCTCAAACTCCTTCCTGAGTTCCTCTCTCAAGGCTGTCAATTGGGTAGTTGGAACATGGGATTTGACATAAGTCCCCAACAAATTAAGTGTCCTGCCTATGGAACTCATAAGCATTGCTTGTTGAGGGTCATCATGGTGAGCTTGTTGCTGTTCTCCCTGATCCTCAACAGTGTGATGTCTCACGAACCACTCAGGCCATTGTCCCACCCAGAGATTTTCTTCCTGAACCACTTCATATCGATCACCGGTGCTGCAGTGTCTTGACATTCTACCTGTGGTACCTCCTGCACAGGTGTGTGTATTATATGCACCTCAAGATTTCCCTTGGGCAACTGTTGCACCTCTAGAATCTCTGTCTCCTTGACCAGACCAGAATATTCATAGAGAAGGTCCCCCTTCTCAATTTCTGCCACTATCTGTTCTGTAGTTGGAATATCTAACCCTTCTTTTTCCAAATCAATTATTTCTGGTTGAGCTGCATGGACAACTTGTAACCTTGTGACAAGCCGATCATCTGGCTGTGATGGCTGTGATACTGAAGTAACTTCCTCTTCCCTCTCTGAAGGTCCTGCTTCTAGTAATAGCAGTTCTCTGTGCTGCTATGCCCCTTCCTGCACAAAAACTTGGAAAACATTATCATGCGGATTCCGTGAAGCCAGTGGATCCGCCACTACAGTCTTTCCCCGCCTCTGTCTCTTATTCTCGTGTTGCCCTGCCATTCCACCCTCACTGTGTGAAGAGCCTTGCTCTTCCATTGCAGTGGTTTCTGGCTCAAACACTCCCATCTCCTTTCTTTCTCGAGCATAGGAGACTTTGCGGCAATACCCTGTAATCTTTTCATCTCCTCTACCAGTGCGTTGTACATTATGTCCGCCCATTCTACCTCTTCTCCTCTCAGGGCTTTGAGTATTCCCTCTGTGAAGGATCTGCTCAAATACTGTTGGTTCTGTTTCATGGCAAACAGAACGTTCAATACCTGGCCTACCTCCTTAAGCCCTGGGTACACGGCCTTGGTACAAGCATAACCCTGAGTTTTAAAGAAACTCCCTTCTTGGAATAAGTCCCATATTTGCAGTCTTGCCCTGTGCTCCTCCACATGCACCTAGCGTGCTGGCAATCGAAACAATTGCTGGAGGTATAGGGGAGTAATTACTAATTCAACTCCCTTCACCGTTGTTGCTCCTGTCCTTGGCTCAAAGTTCTGCAAGAATTGTAACATGTACTGTCTATGGTGCAATGTCCAATCTTTGCTTTGCAATCCTTGCAATCTCAGCTCCTTCAGTATCTGTATCACCTGTGGGGTAGCAATCGTTTGTTTCTGCAGAATTGTGGTGCTCTTCACCCTGATTTCCTCCATTCCTCTCACTCTCTTCATTCTAGACCCACATAAATGTTTTGGCTGTAACAACTGAAGAAATGCCTGTAGTGCACAAAGCATAAACGTATGGTTGCCACAAAAAGCTATGGGTAATTTCTTGTAAGCCTGCGGGGCTTGCAAGCATCGCTCAAGAGAAAAGATCCGCTCTGTTGTTTCGTCCCTATGCCACTGCGTAAGTAATATTGCGAGCGTATAGTCTGTTAGTTCCTCCATAGCTTCAAAGCTATAGCATTGATGGTTTGTCCCGTCGAGACGCCCGTTACTCAGAACGACGCCGCCTCTTGCGCTTAATTTCCCTCCAATTTCTTGATCCTTTCTCTGGCTTTCTATTGGCTGTAACCGCTGTGACTGGATTTTAGATTTCATTTTCTTTAGTGGACTTTCCCTGCTGGATAGTCCACTAGGATCACACATGTGACAAGAATTCTGTTTTTCTGTACTTGTCGTTTGTTCCGTTCCCCTTTTTCCGTATTCATTAATGGGCCCGCCATTCATCCGAATTGACGCGCTAAGTAGGTACTTTGACGGCCATTCTTGTCCTCTTTCTTGATGACACTTGTTCTTGCACTTCCTTCTCAGCTGTGTGTCGCGCCCTGACTTCCACGTGTCTATTTTTAAACTGGTTTTTGTCCTTTCCTCCGTTGGCCATTTTCCTGAAGTTATTGTGCGTCCACCTGTCACTGATTCTATGGATCGTGTAACCCTAATAGGCTGTGTTGAGCTGTGACAGGCTGTGTCATACTGTGGTATGCTGTGATAGGTTGTGATGCACTGTGGTAAGCTGTGATAGGCTGTGACACGCTGTGGTAGGTTGTGATAGGCTGTGTTGCGCCGTTCTGGGCTGTGATAGGCTGTGTCACGTCGTGATGGGCTGTGATAGGCTGTGTCGCGCTTTGATGCGCTGTGATAGGCTGTGTCTCGTCGTGATGGGCTGTGATAGGCTGTGTCGCGCTTTGATGCGCTGTGATAGGCTGTGTCTCGTCGTGATGGGCTGTGATAGGCTGTGTCGCGCTTTGATGCGCTGTGATAGGCTGTGTCTCGTCGTGATGGGCTGTGATAGGCTATGTCGCGCCTTGATGGGCTGTGATTGGCTGTATCGCGCCTGCTTTGCCCGCCCTGGTCATATATGCTCGGCCTAGCGACAAGTGCTTCATACTCCGTTGGTAACACTGGCGCAGCCCATGACTGCTCTTGCGTTTCATCATGTAAATCATGCCGCAATGGTTTGTCATGGATACCACTGTACCCCTTCAACTTATTAGCATTGATTCTTCCCAGCATCGCTTTGTTAATGGTTTGTAACATGGCGGTGTTGTTATCATACATCTTTTGTATGACATAAGGTCCTTTCCATGGTGATTTAAGCTTAGAAGCTTTAATCTTTCCTTTCTTCTGCAACCATAGAACCAAATCTCCCGTCTTAAAAGTCTTTAACTTGCCTTCATCAAACTGTTCCTTCCTCTTCATCTGAATTCTGGTCATATTATCAGCTGCATCAGCACGTACTTCTTCCCACATGGTATAATTCATGCTTCCTGACCTTAATGGAATCTTTCAATTCCATTCTCTTTCCCCATTCCGTTCTCATGGTAGGTAACAGGAATTCCACTGGAAGTAAGGCTTCCATGCCATAAACTAATTGGAATGGTGTATACTTAGTGGTGACTTTATATGAAGTCATGTATGACCACAAAGCTGTCAACAGCTTTGTATCCCAATCCGTTCTGTTTGCATTGACTATCTTAGCCAAGATAGTACATAGTATTTGTTGGTAGCCTCTGCCTGTCCATTACCCTGTGGGTAATATGTTGTACTCTTCCTATGCACAATCATGAATTCTTTAGTCAATAATTCAATGGTCTCATTAATGAAGTGACTTCCCTGATCACTGATAAATTCTAAGGGACAGCCAAATCGTGTAAGTATGTTCTCGTACAGGACCTTGCTGTGGACTTGGCGGTGTTGTCCCTCAAAGCTTTAGCTTCCACCCACTTCGTAATAATCAGTTGTGCTGTAATTATGTACCTGTTCCGTGTATTCTTGGCTGGTGGGTTTAATTGGTCCAACAAAGTCTAGTCCCCATTTCTGAAATGGTTCCGTAGGCATTGTAGGATGCAAAGACATTTTCCCAGATCTCTGCAAAGGTCCCAGCCTCTGACATTCATCACAACTCTGACAATACTTGTGTACATCTTTGAACAAAGTAGGCCACCAGTAACCTGCATGTAGTATTTTTCCTGCTGGTAGTCTCTTCTCCAAAATGACCTCCTGCCACTCCTTTATGAACTTCCTCCAAAACTTTATTAACTTCTTGGTGGTATAAGCATCGCTCAGCACTCCCTGGTACATTCTGCTCCCTACCATAGTGTAAGGTAGCGCCTTGATAGCAATTCTCTTTCTCTCTCTGCTCCTTTCCATAACTTGGTGGGCACTGACCATGAGCAAGGTAGTATCTGATTGGCCACTGCCAATCTAACCAGTCATCTGCACTTCCCTGCACCTCCACTGTAAATAGACTCGCATCTGGTAATTGATCATCTACTCCCGTGGCTGGTTCTCCTGTTGATAACCTTGACAAGTGATCCGCCACAAGATGCAGTCTCCCAGGCTTGTAAACAACCTCGAACTCAAACTCGTGCAAGATTATTAACCATCTTGCTATTCTTCCGCTTATCAGAGGTTTGTTTACCAGGTATATCAGAGCCTAGTGATCCACATAGAACATAAACTTCTTGCCCAACAGGTAATGCCTGAATTTCTTCACTGCATAGATCATTGCCAATGCTTCTCTTTCCGTTGTGCTATAATTTCTTTCGGCATTATTCATCAATCGGCTAGCATAGTACACAGGTGAATCTATCCTTCCTGTTACATTTTGGGCTAACACCGCTCCTAGTGCTTCTCCAGAAGCATCACAGTGAACTGAAATATTTCTGCCAGTGAGGACTAATCAGCACAGGTGTAGTTTGTTACAAATGTAAGTTCCTCAAAAGCCTGTTGACATTCAGGTGTCCATGCAAACACTGCATCTTTCTTCAGAAGTTTGCTCAATGGTGCTGCTATCTGTGCATACCGTCTGACAAATCTTCTGTAATAGCTGGTTTGTCCAAGGAATCTCCTTAGACTCTTAACATTCACTGGTGGTGGAGAGGCTTTAATGGCCTCTGTTTTCCTGGGATCCACAAGAAGTCCCCTCTTACACACAATGTGTCCCAGAAGCACCCCTGAGTTCACACAGAAAGTACACTTCTCTGGATTCAGGCCCAGACCTCTCATCCTACATCTGGCCAGACATAACTCCAATTTATGCAAGTGCTCATTCTTAGAGCTGTACACACTGAAATCATCCAAGAACACCTGCATGAAATCATCCAGATACTCATGAAAAGATTCACTTATCACTCTCTGAAAGGTCGCTGGTGCATTACAAAGTCCAAAGGGCATGACTTTGTATGCATAAGCACCCCCAGTCTGTGATGAAAGCTGTCTTTCCTTGATCTTCTTCTGCCACTTGCACTTGATTATAACCACTGAAGCCATCCATGAATGAGTACATCTCATGGCCTGCCACAGTGTCCATACTGCTTCTGTGAATGGCAAAGGGAAAGGATCTTTCTTCGTACAAGCATTCAACTTCTTGTAGTTCACACATACTCTTAGTTTACCATTCTTCTTGGGAACTATTACAATGGGTGACAACCAAGTTGTATACTCTATTGGGTATATAAACTGAGCCTCAGCCAACTTCTTAATCTCTTCTCCAACCTTCTGTGCGTAGTTGGGATTCATTCTGTACCTCGCCTGCTTGATTGGTACTGACCCTGGTTCTAGTTCAATCTTATGCTGACAGACTTCAGGTGGTATCCCTTTTAGATCCTCATAGCTCCAAGCAAATACATCTCTGTATTTGATGAACAAGCTCTTAGCTTCTTCAATAGTTCTGGCTCCAAATCAGCTCCTACTTTCACCATCCTCGGTTCCTCTTTAGTTCCCACATTCACTTCCCTCACTTGCTCATCAGCTGTGATTGTCCAACCAGTCACCACTTCATCCTTTAAACTCACAGTGGCTAGTTCCTCTAGGATTTCCATTTCTCCTTCTTTTTCTTCATAGAAATGTGATGGGTAACTGCTGGTTTCCTCTTCAATCGGTGTTGTTGACACTACACCACAGCAGATACCCCTTAGACAACTTAGGCCTTCCAGCCGCATCTCTGCAACCTGCTCCCACTCTGGGTGTGCAGCAAACAGGGTAGCTTCCTGCTCCTCATCCAGTCCTCCTCTCCAGTCATACTCTCTGACTCCTCGAGGTCTTCTCGTAGCAGGTAATCTACTAGATTTCTTTGTGGTAATTTGTATCTTGTGTATCCCATTATGCACGGTTAGTAACTGAGAATTCCAGTCATGGAATACCCTGGCCTGTTTCAGCCACGGACGTCCCAATAATAAGAGTAAGCCTCCATGACTTCATCCATCTTCAACACAGTTACTGTGATCATAAAGATCATTTTTGTATCTGTATCTTAACTCCTCTTATTAATCCCAATGGCTGTACACTTCTTTGATCTGCCATTGTTACTGTAAATGGGGCTGGTTTCATGTTACTTAGACCAAGCTTCTTTCTTAATTGGTCTGTCATGATATTTACTCCAGAACCTCCATCTATCAGTACATCAGTTAGTTCTGTGCTTCCAATTCTCAATTGGATTACTGGCATAGAATCATCAAAGTCCATGACTGTTTCTTCGCCCTTCCGGCTTCACATTATAACTGGTCACCTTGCTGTTCAGGTCTGTGTTTCCTGTCTCCTGGGCAATTCGATTGATTGCTTGATACAGCCTGTGCCTACAATAAGGTGCCACAGCCAATAGCTGTCCAATGGTAATCTCTGCTTTGGTCTGGCATATTACTTCAGCCAAAGTCTCTTCATTACTTTGCATGCCTGCATCTTCTTTCTTCCTTTCATCCTCACTCACTTCTCTTCTTCTTCCATCAGAATCAGAGGAATCTGCCACAGGAATATCAGTACTCTTCTGCATTTCCCTTATGGTATCTGCCACTTCCTTGTGCAGTTCCTTCTCATCTCTCCAAGCCTCATCATCTTCAGGCATATCATTGCCATCTTCATTATCATCATCATCTTCCTCAACTACTGGAGGTATTAGTTTGGCTTTGCTTCTTGTTACTATCATTGTACTTACTTCTGGTACAACACATGGCCTAACCATGTGAGCTGCCACCACTGGGCCCTCATTCACAGGAGCTCTCATCTCATTCTGGTGTCTTATCCAGAATGAACAGGCTGCCCTGCGATGTCCTGGCTGATTACAATAGTAACATAGTTCTTCACCATTGGGTCCTCGCCCTTGGTCTGTTCTTGGATTATTTCTGTAATCCTGATTCCCGACTGGTAATTCCCCCTTGGATTACCCTGATAGTTGCCTCTGGAATTCCCTTGGTAATTTCCTCTTGAATTACCTCTCCCTTCCATGCCATTGTTATAACCACCAGACCTACCATAATGGTCCTGATCATTGTTTCTTCTTGGCTGGGGCTGCACCTGATGCACCCTTACTTGCCTAGGTTCTCTTGCAGCTGTCCTTCTATTGTAGTAACAATTCTCAGTAGAATGGTTATCCATTTTACAGATAGTACAGTGTTTCTCTCCTTCATGTGGCATTCTGTGGTGGTATGGCCTTCATTCTGGCACTTTGCACACCATACACCCTTCCTCCAATGTGTTGCAGCCTCTGTGGCATACTTCTTCAAGATTTCTTCCAATCTTTTTTCATAGTTATCCCTCTTCAACTTCTCCTTTCTCTTACTCTTTCTTTTTAGTTCTTGCTCTTCTTCTTCATATGACTCATCCTCAGAGTCCTCATCATCCCTTTTCTCTCTCCTGAGCATTCCCAATTGCTCAATTCTGTTTGCAGTTTCAAATGCCTCCTCCACTGTATTATGGGGTAACATATCCACTTTCTTTTGCAACTCTGGTCTTAGTCCACTCACAAACCAAGTCTTCTGTAAACCGGGTGCTGGTACTGCAGCCAGCTTTTTCATCATCAATTCCATCTTTTCCATATACTCCTCAACAGTTTCATGCTTCTTTTGCTTTAACTGTTGTAAACTTCCATACACTTCATCCTCAGTTTTACTTGTCCTGAACCTATTTCGAAATGTTGTATTCAAGCCATTCCAGGTTAGGAAATGATTATCAGGGAATCTTGCATACCATTCACTTGCTTTCTTGATAAGTGAACAAGGAAACAATCTCATCTTGGCATCATCGCCATTCTCATTGTTCACTATACACATGTGCTCAAATTGGCTAATGTGTACATCGGGATCCCCTTTTCCTGAATATATTGGAAAGGGTGGTTTTGCCCGTGTTGGTTGTAACGCCATCTGTGGCCCTACCTTCTGCCCACTGACAGGTGCTGGCACCCTTGCTGGTGCTGGTCCTTCTGGACCTGTTGTTTTTGTGGTGGATCTTCCACCAAGTGGTGGCCCTTGAGCACTCCCTGCTACTGGCCCCACGATATTCACAGTATTCCCAGCTTCAGTTGCACTACTTCCCACACTCCCTGTCCCAGAGCCCCCCAGAGCCAGATCCAGGCAGCCCGCCTGATCCCCCTGAGCCGACACCTTCGTTGGCCTGTGATCCAAGTGCTCCACTTGATCCAGGTCCAACGGGTTGGGATGTCCTAGTTGTAGTCTCAACCTCAGTTGTTGGGTCTACTTCTTCATATTCTTCCTCTTCCAATTTCTTCTCCTGTTTTCATCCTCCAAGTTCTGTCCTTGGGTTTCTTCTTCACTCATGTAACTCAACTGCAATGGTGTTGGAGAGTCTGAACTCTCCGTTGGCTCTGCCCCATCCTCTCCTCCTTCACCTTCCGCTTCAGAAACTGGAGTTCCTGCTTTTGGTGTTCCATGCCAACTCTTATCAAAGATTTCTGTCAAATCTTTTATCCAGGGATGTACCTCAGATCTTTCACCTCGTGATTGATCTTCTTCCCGTACCAATTCCCTTAATCTTTCTTGCAAAGAAACAGAAGGAGTGGCATCCAACTCTAGTTCTTCCGGTATGGGTGATGTACTCTTTGATCTTAATGGTGTGAGAGGTCCAGATGATTCCCCTATGTCTATTCCTCTCTCCCAAAGATATGGATAATTAGCTTTCAGATAGCTTTCTCTTTTTGCTAAATATCTCTGGTGTCTAGCTTCTCTTTCATCACTCATGTCCCATGTCTTTCATTTCTTTTTAATGTGGCAATAACCAAAACTCTCTTCTGTAATATCTCTCGTATATGCCTGGGTTTCTTTCAAGCTTCAATGCACCCTTGGCTATACTTGAAGTCTCCGTTACCATATAACCATATGGCAAACAAGTCTGGAAAGCTGTTCTTGGTGTGAGTTTGATCCACAAAATATCCTTTGGAATCCAATTATTTACCAGTACAAGCTCTTCATGCATATGAGTATAAACATTCACCTTTCTTTCTTCCCAGTCTTCAAACTCTACTCGCTTAATGGATAGCAATGCTATCACATAAACCAATGTTGGTAACCAACGTGCTCTTCCTCTACAGGCCACCTGATAAATCTTTATCACTCCTTTCTCCAGACCCCATTCCGGATCAGCATCATGCACTCGCTTAAGAATATTTTCTTTACAACCGTCTGGCAATTCCAAGAACCTTTGAAAGAATTGTTTGGACAATCTTTCTTCTTTCGTTCCACAGGGAATTTGATTCACTTCAAATTCTTTAATGGTCCAACCACCATGATCCCACCAGATGCCTGTCACATCTGGTTGTTCATGACTCAGTTCCCCAGTATGGTCGCCAAATGTCGCGCGGCTTTTACTCACCCATCCCTTCGCTATCCGAGGCGGAAACTCCAAGATAGAAGAGTTGGAAATCTCTAAGTACTCAGCCCGCTCAGAACAATCAGTCATGACCTACAGCTAGTGTATCATGGGGGTGTTTCCTATTTGTTTTCCTTTCCGCATTCATGTTAGCTAGCTACCTTACTATTGATAATTAAGTATCAGTTTGCTTCATCAATCTATCGGATTCCATCAACTCATCCATTCATTCCACAGCTTCACTCAGATCTCTCTACACAGTGTGAGTATGAAGTGTGTATCAGATTAATATCTATCAAGTATCAGGCTGAAGCCATGGTGTCTCTAATCTACTCTACATTACAATTCTATAGCTTGCATTCATCAAGTAACAACAGATCGTCACTTCTCCTACTCCGTGCTCTCCCTCTTTCCGCTCAGAGATACGCTCTCTGCCTCATTTCCCCCCCGTGCTGTCCGAAGTCCCCTGGCCAAGTCATGTCCAGAAGTGATCCCCCTCCTGTCCTCGCTCCTCGCTTTATTTTCCTACCCGTTGTTCTAATCGTTTCCCTCACTAACCGTCACCCTTGAACTACATGTTCCATTCGTAGATGTTGTTCCCCTCAGTCGTTCCCTGTCCTGCTATCCGTTCCCTATGGTCGTGACAGCTGTGTCAAGCTGTGACTGGCTGTGTGAAACTGTGACGGGCTGTGACTGGCTGTGCGACTGTGTTGGGCTGTGACTGGCTGTGCGACTGTGTTGGGCTGTGTCGGGCTGTGTCAGGCTGTGACTGGCTGTGTTGCTGTGTCGGGCTGTGTCGGGCTGTGCGAAGCTGTGACGGGCTGTGTTGGATGTGACAGCTGTGTAACCCCCCTCTAAAGTGTGCTGCTGTCACCCCTAAGGTTCCTGTTGGTCTCAGTCTGTGCAAAAATTAAGGGTACCCTACAAATCCCATATAAGTGTCTAAGTCCCAGACAGTCCTCTAACATGAATGAAGAATGGTTGATAATGCCTTGTTATGAGGCTGATTTGTCGTTAATTTTACAATGACCTCGTCAGGTCTTTGTCCATGTCTCGACAAGACATAAGTATCTTCCCTCTCTGATTTAGACCAGTGTACTTGGTGGTTCTTGTACACATTATCAACCAATCTCCCTTCTGTTTTCAGTTTTATGTTTGATTTACTAACACCTTGGTCTGGGCATGACAAAAGGTTATCAAATATATTCCTAATTGAAGTGATGAACCCAAGGCAATGGGAAGGCCAAAGCCATGAGATATCAGCCTCCTCTCCCACCATGACCATGGTGTGGAGCAAGCAAGTCCTTCATAAGGTAAGATCTTCTCCAGCAAAAATATGTTGGCTAATTGGGCATGGAGAGTAAGGCATCCTTGAAGGTACCTGAGATAAGCATAGAACATCTATAGGGCTTATGAATGCTGAAATTTTGAGCTAGGCCTTGGTAAGACAGCCTGCTGGAGTAGACGTGTACACCTTATACATGATCCGGTCAGTGCACATTACTCTTGTTTGCCGGTCCCCTGTAGCCGATGCCTTATGTCAGATTTAGATACCTTATGATACGAATGAGTTCCTTTTCTTTGGCTCAAATGTTTATATGTTTCTCCTCGTTATGGCTTTGCTCTTTATAGCACCATAAAAAATACCCAATTCTGATATGCTGCTGGTAGATGTTTTGTCTGAATACCAGGTGGTAAACCCCTGCCAGACTTCATTACCTAAGTCCCAATACCTGCCCCCTTTGGTTTTGTACACATGTTTACCCAAAACAAGGGGTGGGCAAACACTAAAAGTCTGATATAAGATTCTTTCCTGATTGTTACTTTATGACCTTGGGAATTGAGGGTTCTTTCATTGGCCTCTTCTTCCGGTCACCAGAGCTCATATATAAACTAAAAGGTAAAACTCTACATTTTGATGTATGTGTTGATGTACCTTCATTTGTGTCACAACTTGCCAACTTGGAACATGCCAATGGCAGAAAAATTCATTGCCTAAACCTACCCCCATTGGTTTTGTACACATGTGGTACCCAAAAATATGGGCTAGGTAAACACTAAAGGGTTGATAAAAGTTTCTTTCCTGTTTGTTGCTTCATGAATTTCGGAGTTAAGGTCCCTTCATTGGCCTCATCTTTCCATTATCAGAGCTTATGTGTAGCTAAAAGGTAAAACTCTACATTCTGATGGAAGTGTTGATGTACCTTTGCTGGTCACGGCTTGTTTTGTTTGTTGACCTTGGAGAGTTGAGATTGTAGGCATGTTTATTTCTATGGTTCCTTTGTAACCAGAAGTAAAAGCTACAAAGAAGAGGGAGGTCATTTATGTGATGGGGTCTGGTATGCACTCCCTTACGGGGTGAGTGCATACCACACTCACTCCATAAGGAGCTGCCATACCAGGGGATGGTTGGTGGGTTCCATCTCTCTCCCTCCCTCCATGGATCTGGCTGGTTCTCTTAAAACTTGATAGTTTGAGACCAGTGGTATGTTACCTAACCCCTAATTAACCTTCTTGGAATTTGGTTAATTTCGGTTATTTACATTACCCGGATTTTTGGTATAAGGTCAGGATCCTAATGGAGCCATCCTATTATTTATTTATTTCATCCATAAATGGATGTCATCCTCAGAGGATGACACGGATGAAAAATCGATAGATAATTTCATCCAACGCCAGTCCTTTCAAAAACACACAAAGAGTTCCATAAAATTAGAGTTGCGGGAGGAGCATCTGAGACTATGCCAATTGTATAAAGATGCCTCAACCGAGCAAACAAACTCCATGTACCAGACAATCCGAGCATGGTGGTACTCCTCTGACGCAACAAGTCTGGATGGAATCAAAGAGCTTGAAGACTGGTTGGGCTTCTGGCAGTTCAGATACAGACAACGGGGGGCTTTCATGACAGCAGTAAGTTTCTTGCATACTATCATGATTCTTCTTTGTTCATTGTCATAAGGGGATCCTTCCGTGACTCCAACTTGCCATCGACCTGGCCGGTTCTACTGCTGCTTCACATATTCATGTTTATGTTTCATTTCATGCAGAATATGTCATTGGAGGACATTGCGGATATGCCCTCCTGCAATCTGTCTGAGACTGTGCACAGTGTGTGGATGAAGCAATCCGGTAAGACCGGACGGGACCTTTATGTTGCAACTGCTGGTGACATGGTCCGCGCGCTTTCACAACAAACAAGGTACCGAGACTTCCTGAGGGGACGGGATGCTGGTAAAAGGCCAAACAGGGCAGAGTTGCTACTTAGGGATGCAAATAGATCTAAAGATCCTGCAAAAATGGCCATGGCTGTTAACGACTACACAACATGAACACCTTTGCAGTCCAGGCTTGCACATCTGGAAGATGAGGAGAGATTTGGTTCATGCAAGCGCAAACTCGACACGCCTCCGGGAATCCGATGGTGACTCGCATCGGCATGATAGAGATAACTTCTCCACACCTCATGTGCCCGTGCCTCCCACTTTCGTTTCTGCCACTCCCTCTATGGGTGCATGTTCTGCTGTAGAATTCACTACAACATCTCCAACTGCTACAGTGCGGGGAGAAGGAGAGAAGATGCTGCCGATCGAAGAGTCTGACTGTGGTAACGCATTGTGGCACATTGAACGGACTCCCCAAGGATAAAAAACGAGATGTTCCGCTATTAGGGCAACCTCATTTATCAAGTGCACCTCTAGAGCCACTGGCGAGACTTCTGCTCCGACTTTCATATGTTTGTTCAAGCATTACACTACGCGGGAGTCTAGGCCTCATAAATTCTAGTTCTGATGTTGTGCGTTGTGTGATGAGGACTGTTTAGAGGCGGTAGTTCGGAAAGAATATCACCATCAAATTCGGTGGGGAGAAATTTCGTTCTTTCAATCCGCATTGTTTCCCACGCAATGTCTCTCACATCAGTCCTACATCCTAACAACCCTCTCAATGACTACAACTTCAGAATGACACTGGTAATTTCCTGGACATCAGGGTATTACCTTCCCGAAATGGTCCGATTGATTTTCAGCATTTTTCAAATGAACATTTTGGGCAACGCAAGGGTGATTGATCTGCCTTCACGAAGAGCCCAAAATATGTTATCCCAAATCTTTCGAAAAATAAAATGAATGATTGAGGTATATTCTGCACAAAAATACATGTGGCGACTGCATGTGCCCACACTTGGCAACTGCCAGAAGTTTCTGGATGAATGCCAAGCAGTGCCTTACAGATTGCCTGCTAAACATATGGAAGAGGAGGAGGTAGGGTCAAGCTGTCTCTACATCTCTACATCATGCAATAGAGAGGGGTTTCCGAACTTCCATTTTTTGGCTCGAAGTTTAGGTTCCATTTCTTGCTACATATATTGAGGTTTCTTTTAATTATTGGATAGTCTAACATTAAAAAGTTCAAAAAGTGCGTAAGGGCAAAGATGCAGAAATCAGAACTGAACTACATTGCCATTGAACCTTGAAGTCATGTTGAGAAGGACGAAGATGCCGGTCCCCCTAGCCCGACTTCGCCAACGCCAAGCACTCCACCTTCAAGACGATCCCACTGGGCCACCCTGCACTTGCACCAAGCCCCTCACCAAGCCCCAACCTTCCCTGCATCCTGCCACCGCTCCCTGTACTCCTGCAGCAGCCACAACCACAACGACTAGTGAGGTGCTTGGCCCAGCCTCAAGATAGAAAAGAACTACTCTCTGGCTCTGAAACCACTATGTTGAAGATACAAATTTGAAACCACTAGTGAGTTGCTTCAAACCCACATAATAGTTAGAACTATCTAGAAAGTAGAAAGTCAACTAGTGACTAATATAACCCCCGTTTTTTATGGCTTTGCTTGACACGTCAGAAGCTAAATTACCCCTACCCACACCCCTCTCCCTGCTTTTATTCCTAGACGTACACGTGGCCTTACTACCTGCGCCCCCCACTCTAATTCCTGGGCCACAGTAATTCCTGGCCCACTCTAGAATGGACAGGCCCGAATGAAACTGCTCTACATATACCTCTTTTGTATGATTTGAAAGTGGTATGACTTTGTTTGTTACGACATATATATATATATATACACATATGATGCCAACCGAAGCTGGCGTAAACAAGAGCCTCTTCCCCAGTACATCGAGACTAGTAATAAGGATGACCTGTAGACTCTACATGTATTTGAGTTTTCAGCAAGTTTGCCTCCATTGCCTGTTGTCAATATCTTGATTGCAGGTTTCTGATGCTTTTGACTTGTTTGAAATTGTTTCTGGCATGGAACCACTACTCCATGACATCTTCTGGACAGCCGGGTTCCTCACCCTTGTATCTGGCACCTGATTTCTCAAAATCAAGAGCTCAACTATCCATAAGTTCATTTATGATTCGTAATGACCCAAGCTTCCGCAGTTTGGAGCAAGCAACTGTTTGAGGCAGACGAGCTTCATACTGTGATAGGCTTTTGGTTTTGCCCTTAACAAATCACTTCCATAGTTGTCACCTTGCTCGGTGACAACTAATCCAGCCCAAACACTACCCAAGCACACTATTCCATTACCATCTGCACAGTCCCACCTACGGACAAATCTGGATGAGGAAAAAGGAAAACTGTTTCAGGCCTCATTCATTAGTTGTTAGATTGGGCTTAACTCGGTCACCTGTTGCCCTTCCAATAACTGGAATCCAGTGACAGCAGCCCATCCATAACCCAGGCTACATGCGCAGCAGCCTACGCACAGACACCCTATTGTGCTGAATTGACAACCAATCAAAGCACCACAATCTACTTATATTGCCCAAGAGATCCAAGGATCAGAACACTCTTAATTATTCATCAAGAAAGCCGTAAAAAACCCTCTATTCTGAACTGAGTGGATCCTCCAATGGTTCCTCAGACTCTGGCACATCTGGCGACTTAGCAGGTGGCCCTGCAGAGACCTTCACCATAGCCGGCCGTAGCAATTTGTCACCTATTGAAAACCCTCTCCTAAACTCTTGTATTACCACCCCCTCGTCATACTCCGAAGACTCCTCCCGCATGATTGCCTCGTGTACCTATACCATTCCCACCACAAACTCTCAGTCTTCCAGATTTTGCTCCTGGCATAACAGTGGCATATATTTTTTGCTAATATTGGCAGCCACTACTTCTGAAAGCGCAACATAGAGTGCACCACGTGCTCCCAAAAACTTGTCAAGAAAGACAACAAACTTGAATGTAGACGATCCCCTACCATAGGATCAAACTCCTTGCCAACTGTATCAACAGCCACAACACCCAGTCCCTTCATTATCTCCACAAACTGCTTGTAAATGCCCTGGTAGCTGTTGTCAATTTTCTGCTCGGCGTCTGTCTCTGTTTTGATGGATGCCTTCGCTCTTTCAAAGTTGTCCACCATGGGCAAAAGGCTCTCGATCACCTCTCCTCTCACATTACTTTTAACTTGAAGCCGCTCCCGTTCTGACCGCTTTCTGTAATTTTCAAAATCTGCATTGAGACGTAGAACGCGATCCTTTCCTGCAGAGACCTCATCCATAAGGCTAGCCACTTGTTGGGACAGGACTTCCCTCTCCTCTTCAATGGCTTGCAATTGAGACTGTATGTCCGCCAAGACTGGCTCATCACTAGCAGCCAGGGCTTCCCTAAAGCTCTCTAGTAGAGACTGAGTGACTGAGGGTGGCGCTTCATCTGTGATGCCATTGCTCTCGCTCTCGCTCTCATCCTCCTCTTCCTTTTCCTCCTCTTCCTTCTCCTCCTCCGCAGCTTGCTGCCATGATCAGCCATTGCACTCTATATCAAGCTCTAGGACAAACAAAGAGGAAGATAGACATAACAAAAGAATGAAATAAAATACAACAGGAGAGCTAGATGAGAGGGATAACAAGAGAGAGGGGGAGAGATATGTTTTTGTTTGTATGACTAGTTTGCGGCCATAGCTCTGTGGGATGCTCGGTAACCAAGCAGAGGTCTGTGCCCATTGCACCTTTGTCACCCAAGCAAGGAGTCTGGTCTTTTGCTGAGTATGGCTTACAATGAGCTGGTTTGAAGTCCAGTAGAAGCTCCTTTAGCATCTTCATTCGTGGGCTGATATGTATTTTATGTCATGATGTTGCTTCAGACAAGGCCCAGAGTAACTTGCAGGAATGATTTCAAAGGCTACACTAGTACTCCTGAACAAGACTGAGATGATGGGAATCTAGAAAAGGAATATTGTTTCTAGGTTAGGCATGCCACATACACCAGTGCAGGAGGGAGTCTTCAAAGATCCTTGACAATGCTGGGACACCGGGCTTGACAAGGTGTGGCTTTCTTCATATAGGATGTGAAAGAGTTACACTTTTTGTTCAATTGTAGAAACTGCTTCTACCTTATAAGACCATCCTAAGAAAGACATGACAGTCAAGCCCTGGAGGTTGAAAGGTAGGGCTTGGTCTTAGAAGGCTGTGATTAAAACTACTGCACCCCTGGTGGTTTTCACAGAGATTGCCAGACTACAGACGTAAGCAGAGTACACAAGAGAACGTTTGGATAGAGGATGGTATCGATTAGCCTTTGATCAAATAAGCCAGTTGCCATGACGCAAGGTCAAGCAGAGTCGGTGACAGGGGAAGAAAAACAAAGCGCGGAGGCTCCTTCAAAGCTTGAAGGTGAAAGTCGAAATGCTGGTAGGATGCCAGATTGTGGACGTAGCAAAGGGGCTGTTGAGTGAGGGGGCGTGCTATGATGACTAAGAGTTGTATCGAGACTTATTTGAAAGCTAACGCCAGTTCCATTACCTCATGTTTTTTTTTTTTCATGTTAAGAATTCGCATGGTGCGGCAGAGTCTGTATGATAGCCAATCGGCCAATCCTCCCCGGGGAAATAGCCGAGGCTCAGGCTCAGGCTTCCGTTACATGCAAGCATATCACTGCTGCACCATGAGAATTCTTAATATGATAAAAAAATGAAGATGATGGTAAAGGAACTGGCGGACGACAAGGTTACCTTTTAAATAAGGCTCAATGCAACTCAAACTCATCGTACCACGGCCCTTGAGAAAGGGTCTACATGAGGCAGTGTGGAAGAACTAAATTGAGTAACACACTGAAAATGAAAAACAAACCCAGACCCACCTTTGCCTCAGCTTGTGCAGCCCTTGTGGCCACGAAGAGGGATCGCGGTTGCCTTATAGTCTGGGCATGGCACCTTCCTCTCGCCCTCAAACTCTGTGCGTGAAAAGGGAGGCGAGTCTTGGACCATGAGAATGCGAGGGCGTCCTGAGGCATCCGCACCAACATACCCGCCACGGCGGCTGTCCCTACAACTGCTGCCATTGGACTGCGCCGCTGTATAATTGTTCCTCCGGAATGCAAAACAATCTGTAAGTGAGAGTGAATGCAGCTACCTACACCCTCGCACCACGTCTAGTCCTCCACTGTCTCCAATCTACAATCTCTTGCATGCCCAATCTGCAGTGGAGCCTGCGTGTGCGGGCCTGCGCGCAGCGCCTCCCTTTGAGCGAGGCTTGTGTATATTCTAGAAGGGCAGATTCTGTCTACCACGTCCAACGTTCCTCGTTCATCCGTGAATTGGCGTTGTTTCTGGCATAGGAAGTTGAGTTGGCTCCATTGCAAAATTCAAGAATGTAATGTGCCAAGAATCTCCACCTCAGAGGGCTAGGCGAATCGTGCCCACCTCCCCATGGGCATTCATGCACAGGAACACAGGCCATCTCTTCCATGGTGTGAGTTGCCCAAGCAGGTGTGTGTTCTCGTTACAGACATACCAGCATGTAAGGAGGTGAACATGGCAAAGGAGATTGAGCTCTTACTTGCATCCACTTGAAGCAGGGACGTTGCAACCCCCACAGATTTAGGCTCATGAAAGTTGGGAGCAGATGCTAACTTATTGGTATGTTTCACATTAGATCAAGAGGGGAGCCATTAATTACTGACGAGTTGTATAATAGAGGAAGAGCAGTACACCGATGGCATGGCTATGCCAATCTAGTTTGAACTCAGTAGGTCAGATACATGAAATGTGGGGATGGGGGATCCGCAGAATGGTAGAGTTTGCACCCCCTTTTAAGCAGGCTCACATGTGTGCCCGCTGCGTAAGCCATGGGCATGCACAAGTAGAAGAACGTTGGTTGGAGCTAGTCCAACCACCACTTCCGCTTGTCCCCAACTTCATTCTTTACTGGTCACTCGCACAGAGGCATTGAAATAATAGTGCTTCTCATGGCGTTCAGTGTCTCAAATTTCAGAACAGCATGTTGGCAATCTCTGCATGAATTACGACTATATGTGCTTAGTCGTGCACAACCTCAATGCCAAGAGCAGTAATGTTCGCCAAAAAAAGACCTAGTACACACAGGACTTCAAGCAAAGCGCGCTGATCAGAATTCAAATCTTCCTCAATTCAAATGTGCTTACTCCATGCAAGCATGTACACATCAGGGCCATCACCCCAGCAGGAAGAGATGGCATTCCCATGTCTTTATAAACAGAACTGCGTACATTGACAGCCAAGTCTTTACGCAAAGAAATTAGAGAAATAGGCCATCGAACTGATGGATCATGTCATTTCCCTCTTTGAAACTCCGAAACTCCTCTCTGGTTTGTAAACGACATTCACTGCATGTATGTCATTTAAAGGTTGAGTCACAGTGGTGCTATGGAACTGCTATTCAAGCTCTATCTTACCAAGCCACCAGAGGGAGGCAACAATTGCGACTAACAGGTGCCAACCCTTGGCCTAGAAAACACAATAGAATACATCTATATTCAAACCCAAACAATGCCTTATAAATATGCTGTAAGGCTAGACATACCCAATCATTGATAATCCTGCGACTTTTGGCCCCTTCAATATGTTCTGTGCTCCTCCATGAGCCTTCAATCACTTGGTAACACTCTGCCCATATCGAGAAGCCGACCAGGCACCCGCCTAGCTTTTCAAAAACGCCTTCAGAGTGAAGATTGGAGGCCCATCCTAAAATAGAGAAAGAGGAGAGAAAGGTAAGGAAATATAACCGGATAAATCAGTCGAAGTATGAGACCATCAACATCATCACGCATAGCAGTTGACTAATTGCTAAAACTCCCCACCTACTTAATCAGCTCCCAACCATGGATCTGGATTAGTATATAAATGCATTAACATGAGTAAGAAGTTATGTGCAAAGGATTAGTGCTGGTATACACTACACAAGCAATTATCCAGGAGTGAAGTCTAGCTTCCCCAGTGGATCCTGTCTCTGAGAACTAAGCTTCTGCAGAGGGACAAATTGATGGAGCCGGCATCCACAGTTGAAAGTCCAAACATTCAATAAATGTGAAATGCAATGGAATGTGAAATGTCTCTTACTTTGCCAAGTTCTTGGTGAAGGCGCTGCCTGACAACCGTTGTATGTTGCAACAATCTCTCCATTGACGTGTAGCTGGGTAGGTTTGCATGCTCTGTAGTTGCATTTGTCATATCAAGGCAAGGTAAATGGGATGGTAGTCCCATAGCAGCCAGCGATGCTTATTAATAACACTGCCAGATAGGAACAACTTGATAACCTTGACAACATTGGACTGTGATGTTAAAACCAACCAGTGAGTGTCCAATGGCACTCCATAAACATGCTACAATGCTGCTTTAGCAAAATGAGGAACTGCCAAAGCACTTGGAGGAGCCCAAACATACTACAAAACAACTCTCCAAAGTGACTAGAAAAACGTTTCTGGTCTTCTCTCATTTTGGCTAAGAGTATTGATCGTTGTTCCAACAACTCACTTCCCATACCCACCCAACAACCATTTGCTTGCAGAATATACCTAGGACAGCACAGTTCAAGGCATCTGCCACACTCTGGCGGTGATCCATGTTGAGCAAAAAAAACATTGGAGAATTCTCCGGCTGCTCATATGCTAGCAGTGCCATGCAATCCTGCATGAAAGCCCCATATATTATCCTTCAGATGAAAACCACCATACCAAAACATGCCAATAATGGATCGAATGCAAACAGCTAAGATATCAATCATGTTCAGGTCATTGCATGTAACATGCAAATTACAGGGGGTTAACTTGATAGCCAGAAGCACAGCTTCATTGTTCCTGTGCAAACTGGAGATCTTGATGACTAAGAGCTTCGCACTGATATAGCCCAACTCGCATACCTTGCTCCACATGAACTCTCTCTCACTGAGAGATGTGTAAGTGTGCAACGGATGACGGAGGTTAGTAAGTCAATTGCCAGAAAGACAATCATAAACTGAGGAGGGAGACATTTTTGACAATCTGAGCATATAAGGGAGGACTGCCAGGCATGATGGCAAGGGTAATAGTAGGAAGTTACTTGTAGTTTTTCCCGGTAGCGATCTTGTTTGCCAAAGGGCTGTAGCTCCTTCTGTGCAAATTCCAACGCACCTTCACTGCGCTACAACATCCTCTCTTGTTGTCAGCCCAAGCCCACTCATGACGGCGATTCCACTTTCAATCCACTTTCAACATATATATATATATATATATATATATATATCTGTTTTCAGCTTCAGTGAAGGTGCTGGAATTAGATCCAAGTTGGCTTTCAGAACTCTCAGCCAAGCTTGCTTAAAACTTTTTCCAGATCTAGAACATCCCACTTTCTGACAGACCACAGAATGTTACTTAAAAGGCCACAGTCCAAGACCCCGCAAATTTTCCCAAATCATGAACTTCTATGTCCATAATCACATAGTATAGCCTTCAATGTTGACCACAAGGTACTCAAGCACAATGCTGGTTGATTCTAAGAACTAAGCTGCGAGTGGCCTCAACTATTAGATGAAACATGTCAGACATTAATAGAATCTCTCATACTTATGATGTTCAGGATGTTTCCCGTACCAGTTCTTGGCACGGACAAGTTCTACGAAGTGGAGAGTCAGAAGATCAAAGTGGACATCCTTGTTTGAAGGGAGTAGGTCAACTGCCAGTTGATTCGTCAGCTCAATTGCCTCCAACACGTTGCCCTCCAACACATGGTTGTATATTGCTGCATGTCCCATAAAGGGATACAAATGTTTCAGTACACACAACTTCCCGTGAGCCTGCCATCAACTGAAATTCCTGCTTGAATGCCCAAAAACTCATCAGAGGATGGACTCTTGTAACCAGGGACATGCCCTTAATAGGGCAGCAACTGCGGACTGCTTGAGCTTTGCTGTGGCAGCCCCAGCAGCCAACAAGCAAACGTTTGATTCCCTTGTCACAGGGCGTCTGGTTGTTTAGATTAATTAACAGCATAATACAAAACTCTCAGTGATCAAGACTCTGAACGGTGGTATACGCACGCAGGAACACACGTTTCCGCTTGTCGATATCAACTGAACAGTCGGCAGTGCGTTTCATGCCGGAGCATGCAATGAATGTGTCAGCTGTCTCCTTGAAGCAGTTGTGCACCAAATATGAAAGCACGATCTTGCGCACCTCGCTGTCACTCACCTTCTGCCCCCCCATCCCACCCACGAAAAATGGAGAACACACCACCCACCCAATCAGTGACTCAAATATAGATTAATGCCAGCTTCTTTCAGCTGCTTTCGAAAGCTGGCTGTCTATTGCCTAACTAACCAAAAATATTGACTATCCATGCAGCCTTTGTGACCTGGCTCATCCTGGTGGATAACTCTTAGATCGTGTAGAACACCTCTTAAGGAAAACAAATGTAGACTGCACATTCAGTCTGGTCAGTGTTTGTCTCTTGCCGTCTGCTGCATGATGACCTCTTACTATGACATTGGTGATTATGCTTAGTGTAACCTCTAGTTTCAGACTGAACTGTCTAACCCAAACTTTTGACTGAAGGGTGACTCTAAGAGGTGAGAGAGGCCTCTACAGTTCCAAATCAGATACGGGTCCCATAGGGACACCCATTCCTGTTTACTTTCTACAGCCTGAACGTTCAAAGGGTCTCAGTGAGGATTATTTCCATTAATAACCGATCTATAACAACCACAAGTCCTATTACCTGGAAAACAGTCATGGAACAACAACCATCATTGGTACATCAACGTGCCAGTCATTTTTCATTGTTTCCTTCAAATGCTGCAAATTCACCTTGACATATCGTGCAACTCTTGCAAAGGAGTTCAGAGTGCCAGCTTTGGTGCCTCTTCTCATGGTCACTAACTACAGTTGTATTGGGTCAGGTTGCTAAGGCTTTACCAGCAGCAACCCGAGTGGAAGATGATGGGGAGTGATTTTTTTCTGCGCCAAGAGCTTATGGGCAGTGTTAGGAATGCCAAATAGAGGCACATCCAGGTCCTGCAACATACCCCTTCCAAGAAGGAGTATCAGGCAGAATGTTGAACCCTAATTGTGGGTGTGCGAAGCAAGCCACAGCTCAAGTTCGTAAGTTTCCTTCATAGAGATCACATAACACCATGCTATGAGTCTATATCCATCCGACTCCTTTCCAAATTTCTGCCTGTCATACCACCTCCGTGTCACAAGTCAACAGAGGACCTCTCCCAATTCTATTATCTTGAGACATCACAATACCGAGAATCCCAAATATTATACAAATTCACGCTTTCACAGGATGTCTAGAAAATGCAGAGCAGGGCAGAGCAGGGTGTACCACACTTTCGTATTCGCGGGGATCTACATCCATCCCTCTCCGTTTCTTGCGCCTGCGTTTGCTGCCCCCTTTATGTACCCTGATACGCTCAATAGTGACGCCCACGCGCGCTATGATGGCACCTGTCCCTTGGGGGTCAGGGACCCTAACCCTAATCCCACCTCAGAGCATCCCCCGCCCTGAATTACTACTGATTCGTGTGGTTGGACACAGTAGTTCCCCTCGAACGCCCAAGGTAATCACCAAGGACTCGTTTCTTCAAGAGATTTTCCGATGCAAAAACTCGCTTGCAAGCCGTGCGAGAAACCAGTTAAGAGCCGGTTATACGCAGACTCCTGCAAAGATGTTGCACGAAAAGACAGCACACAACAGAGGTACAACCAGATTGTCACTTGCCTATCTTTGACGGGCCCGAACAGCCTCTGAATTTTGTGTGGCCTCGTCGTTATGAGGCCACACGCTGCAGAGGGGACAGGCCCTCCTGGAACGCTTGGGGCCCTTTACAGCCCCTCCTCATTCCTGCCCGCCCCAGCCCTCCTGCCCGAGACCCTCCTGGCCCACGCCTATCTTAACCCCCCAACTAACCTAACCTAACCCCAATCTGACCTGACCCTCAACCCTAGCCTGGCCTAACCCGACCTGATCCAACCCTAACCTAACCTAATCCTGACCCTAACCTGACCTTAACCTAACCCTCAACCCAATCCACTTTTTTTCGTCTCTCTTTCCATCAACGTAGACCTTGTCGACCAGCTTTGCTACCGAGCTTCAACAGCTTTCTCTTTCATGCATCATCATCATCAGCTTCTATTAATTCGGAGAAGGAAAGGAGAAGGTGGAAGAGGAGGTGCAAAGAAGAACCACAAATACAAGGTTTTTCTTTTGTGTTGATAATTACTTGCAGATAGTGTGTTAACAACTACTTGTAGGTAGACATTTTCGTTCAATTTTAGGTTGGATCTCTTTGTTTCTCTTTCTCACTCTCACTCTTATTCATTTTCATAGTACAACCTAGATATTCATTTCAATTCAAGTTTAGATTAATTTATATTCTCTTTTGTCTCTTTTTCTATGGTTTTTCCTTCTCCCTCCCTCTCTCTCTCTATCTCTTTCTTTCTCTCTCTCACTCTTTCACACAATAGCATTTTGAGGATTTTATACATTTGTTCCTAATCTAGTTTTCATAATATGTCTTCTTCTCAATTTCTAGAATAAACGCGGCAATAGAAGGCATGGACTAGGAGCCTCTGAGCTCGCTCTAAATATCTTTCATTGCATTGAGGATGTAGTTGCAGAAGCTTACATGGCAAAACGCTTTGAAGTACAAAATCCTACTTCTAAAGTGTTTAGGTTTGGGGATTTGAAATGGATTCCACAAACACGGTGGGGAGGTGGAAAGAAGGTGAACTGTATTATTGCGCATATTTGGGACCGCCTGGAGGATTTTATTGAAGGAGATAAACAACACCCACATGCCCCTACAAATTTCGCACTTTACAAGAGTCAAAAATGAGATCTAAATCTGTCAGTTCCCAATGACGACAGCTTCATTACTCACAAATGGTACGCTACTTAAGAGAGGATTCAAGCGAGAGAGCTCCACGAGGGCGGAGCTCCGCCCGCCCTCCCACCGTTTTCGTCGCTAAACTCTGTAACCATGACTTATTATTTAGGGTTTTGCTATACTTTTAGCTTTTACGTTCTATCCCTCCTCCTTTTATGTCAGCTCGGCTACTCTCACCCTAACTATCTTTCTAGCACCACACTCCACCGCCGCCACCGCTCTGCGCTTGTGACGATGGTTCTATACGCAGATGGAAGCCCTGGCACCCCCCACCTTTATATCAAGCAAGGAGCTACGATGCGACAGATATACTCGCGCAGGCATCCATTCACATCACTATGTGCTCACTACTTTGAGCTCGATACCCCTCTTCCATGAGTCAGCGAAGCTTCCTACGCAGCACTATGTGGCTTCTCGCACCGGACAGTATGTATACACACTCGCCAACACTGCGATGGCGTTTCTGTCTACCTGTCACAATCTCAAGCACGAGGTACTTTCTTCTCAAGCCGATCTTTACAACCTCACAGTCCCAAGCTACAAGCATGCAGACATCACATCAGCGTTACAACCTACGTTCGTTTGTCTTGGAGGAAGAGCAGGGATTTTGAAGCGGCTACTGCCCATTTTCTGGTTCGTGGTTTCACCGTGTAGAGGCTAGGGGCTTCACTCTCACCTCTGGAGACCGTCTGAACTTCAATCGACGAATTTGGTATCAGAGGCCATCGGCGATGGGAGTAGGAGGTGGACTGCCCAACCTCTCCCGCCCCTTATTTTCAACTAGACCCTTGCTCCGACACTCCCAACTCGTATCAGCAGCAGGCCATCATTGTTTGTCTACCTTGGGCCAAGTCCGAATGTACCAGGTGCTACACTTCCAAACCCCCTCTCTGCTTGATCAAAATTACACAAGGCTGCCATCCTACGAGTGTTGTGGATCATCATGGACCCAAAAGAGTCCTTTGCTATGGTGGCAACACGATGACACAGGTGCTATCAGACCAAGCAGCCGACACTATTACCCACATGCGCTACAATTTGGGTTCCCATACGATAGAGTTATGTATGAGCTCCACTCGCTTGGCCCTCTCCGAGCCATGCTTCCAAGCTCACAAGACGCAGATGCAAGCTACTACTCTAATGCGGGTCAACCAAACCTGGTCTTCACATCCCACCACCAGGGCCTTGCATCTGTACTTCTCCAGCTTAACACCATCTATAATGAAGTCTGAAGTTCTAACCTCGACGGCAATCATTGGGCTCTCTACGACTTACAAACAGCAGCAGCTGGATCCACGCCTGCTCCACAACCTGTTTATGATTGGGGAGGAAGGAAAGGCTCCCCACGTCCTTGGTCTGCTTCAAGGCGTCAAGGCGATTTTGGATTTTTCAACGATCTGCAACACCTCAACTTGTATATGTCAAGGTGCGGGTAAAGGCTCTCAGAGGTGATGCACACATGGTTGACATATCCCCGACCCAACATCAGGTGACCCCCTTGCCAAGGACCTCACCGCTTGTCATGATCTCTACCTTGTTCACTCGCCCCAACTCTACTCAGTTCCGCCATCTGCCTATTGATTTTACCTTTGAACGTGAGCATGGGATACATGGTTCCAAAATGCCTACACTTTCAGATGATGGAGGGGAGGATCTCTTTTCCAGGCATATTGAGATGGAGAAAATTAACTCTCCCAGTGTTGCCTCAACTGCTACATCAGAGCCCAAGTCAGCCACTGATACTAGCAGTACAGCAGAGATCTTAAGCAAAGATCTTTAAATTGAACCATTCTCTTGGAATGCGTGTGCAAGCCAAGGTGCGCTGCAGAAAAGCAAAGTGGGCCATGATGACATTTTCAAAGCTGGAATTATGCCGGATACTATTATGGTGAACATTCCTGTTGATTTGTTTACAAAATGCCCGAGTATAGAGGTTGCGCGTCAAGTGCTGGACAATGTAGCACAACAGATCGTGATCTCTTGGAATGCAATGATCGAAGGATATGCTCAACAAGGGCACAACAATGTGTCTGATTGTCATTTATGCATCATAAATGCCTACAGCACCCTAAACAGAGATCTTTCAGTTGAACCATTCTTCTTCAATGGGTGTGCAAGCCAAGGTGCGCTGCAGAAAGACAAAGTGTTCCATGATGACATCTTCAAAGCTGGAATTGTCCCGGATATCAATCTGGTGAACACCCTTGTTGACATGTATGCCATTGCGGGAGTGTAGAGGTTACATGTCAAGTGTTTGACAACAGGGCACAACAAGACGTGGTCTCCTGGAATGCAATGATCGTAGGATATGCTCTACAAAGGCGCAGCAGTGTGCTTGACAGTCGCTTAAGCATCATAAGTAACTACAGCATCTTGAGCAGAGCTCTCCCAGTGCCACGACAGCAGGGCAGACCAGCCAGGGAAGAGCAGGAGCTGCAGATTTGGCAACGTGAAGATGAAGAGACCTTACAAAACCAGACTATTCCTAATATGAGGGCATTTCAGGCTGGTATCCCATACCCTTTACCTCTCCCCCCACTCTTCATGTGTTCAAGGATATCTGAATATGCTGAACATGGTTCTGGCATAAGGCTTTCACGACATCACGAAAGGGCAAAGTGGTGCATACTAACATCGTCCAAGCAGTAATTGAATCTGTTAGTATTCTAGAGACTGCCCCCACTGCCATGAATTACACAAGTGGTTGCTTGAAATTAGATGCATGCCATGTATTTTACAACATGACTTTCCGAACGGTGGTCTCATGGAGCGCCATAGTTGAGGTCTAAGGAGCGTGTGATGCAGCGGGAGAACTGGCTGCGCTCGAAAGAGAAAGAGCGGCGGCTACAGCAGCAAACCATGCTAGAGATGGACTCACCTCAGCATACACAAGGTTCTTTGCCTCTATGCCTCAACTCGTCTCTGTTTCACTCAGCTCTGCTTATCACCCACAGTCCCCCGACACATCACAAGAGCCTGCCTGCCATGGAAAAGCGCAAAGCTGTACCTGATGACATCATCAAAGTTGTAGTTGTTCCAAATGTCATTCTGCACACTGCCCTGACAGATCTGGAAAAGGACATAGAGGTCCATGGCGACAGAGCTGGAATTGTACTAACTGTCATTCTGAACAATACCCTGGTGGACATGTATGCAAAAGGTGGGCTTGCTGACATCATCAAAGCAGGAGCTGTACCAAATGTCATTCTGAACACTACCCTGGCAGCTCGGGTAAAGGGCAAAGAAGTCCATGGCGACATCGTCAAAGCTGGAATTATAATGAAAGAGAAAGAGCTGCAACAGCAGCAGCAGCAGACTATACTAGAGGTGGAGAGACAAACCCTTGTCAACATATATGCCAAGTGTGGATGCCCGCTGGATGCCCGCCGGATGCCTACCAAGTGTTCGACAAAATGCCTGAACAAACTGGGTGCTCTTGGAACATCATGTTAGCAGGGTATGCGAAGCATGGATGTGGGAAAGAGGCTTTCGAGATCTATGAGCAAATGATGAGGGAAGGGCTGATTCCTGACATGGTCTTTTTCATTTGCATTCTCAATGCGTGTGCAAGCCAAGGTGCGCTGCAGGAAGGCAAACAGGTCCATATGAACATCTTCAAGGCTGGAACTGCGCCAGATATCAATATGGAGAACACCCATGTTGATATTTATGCCACATGCGGGAGTATAGAGGATGCACGTCAAGTGTTTGACTGGGATCTTACCCTCATTGGGAACAAAGAGTGGCCGATATCATTTACTCGGCCACCATCTCATAACTACAACATGCAGCTCACTACCACTAATTATCCCAATGCTCCATCCAGGGAAGTCACCTGCCCTTTTGATCAATGTGCCCCCCATGCTGCTCTCCATGCCTGCTGTCTATCGTGGTCTAATGTCACTGCTCTAAATCATGTTAGCCAGGAAAATGTTGTACGCTCTTATCACCTTACTAATGGCTATGCTTTTTGTCCAAAGAAAGCCACCCAGCCTAATACCATCATATACGGATATGCTTCTCCAATTCTTCTTATGGTTGTCTGGTTATCCCATCACCCCACCTACCTGCTGAACTTCCACCTAGTTTCTCAGCTCGCTATAATGTCAACACACAACTCATCTCATCCCCCCTCTCTTGCAGCCTGTAGGATCACTGGCCACCAGCATTCAAAGCCTTATCCATCTTACGGATTCTACATGACCCCCGCATATCATCCTATTACAAGAAACTAAACTCAACACACACAACCCCAATAGTTCATATTTCAACAAACTCATTCCAGCCTACTATATATTGTATGGTAACTCATTCACAGCTACACAGTGCCTAACTAGACGCTCTGTGAGGGGCTATGTTCAACAATGGTGGCAGAAACGCCTTCATGACCAAGGTCCAGACCCAGAAACCTTGAGCTGGAGTGGGTTCAAGGAACTTATGAAAATACAGTTTGTGCCCCTCAACGTGTCCTAGCTTGCCCGAGACAAGATGAGGAATTTGAAGCAAACGGATGACATTCGGGGATATGTTCAGGCTTTCAATGTGCTGTTGCTCCAAGTCGCGGATATGGCGGAACCAGAAATGGTCTTCAACTTTGTGGCGGGACTGGCCCCATGGGCCAAGCAGAAGTTGGAGGAGAAGCCACCTAAGACTTTGAACGAGGCAATTGAAAGGGCTGAATGTTTCTCGGATGTCCCTAGGGGCGAAAGACAGGGCCGTACGGAGCTTAACCACAAGAAGATCCGGTGGGAGGGTGACTCTTTCCGACCGGAAAAGAAGTGGGATAGGCCACGCGGCGACAATGGCACATGGAAATCGAAGGGAGGGCCTTCGCACGTCAAGGCGGCACCCGGTGCTCCAAAAGAAAAATCAGATGCGGCGGCTTATGGCGGACAGAAGGCAACCTTCGATGGAGTGTGCTTTAATTGCGGGGAGCCCGGGCACATAGCCAAGAAGTGCGCAAAAGCCAGACAATTGAACATGACTCGGGCGACCACGGAGCTGTCCAAAGATTCCATCAGTCGCTTGGTGGAAGCGGTGGTTGCCAAGACTTGCAAGGTAGGCAACTACTCTTGTGAGTTGTATCAAGAGACTGGCCCCTTACGTAAAGGGAGTCAGTTCATGTTCGTGAGTGGGATAATTTCCGGAAATAACGTGTCGTTGTTGGTGAACACAGGAGTGTCGCACTCCTTCATGACACCGGCAACGGCACGGAAACTGGGCCTCCCGACAAGTGATGTGGGGGCTTCTATTGAAGTGCGTTCTGCCAAAGGAGAACCGCAACTGGCGATGAGGGTGGCGTTCGATGTTCCTCTTCAGCTGGGGAGTTGGGTGGGACGTGAGAACTTGACCAGTTGCGAGATTGATGGAGTGGATCTCATTTGGGGGATGACCTTTTTGAGCAAATCCGGATCGATCATAGATGGCCGCAAGAGAATAGTCACGCTACCGTGTGGGAATGGTGGCGAAGTTTTACGGGTGTTAGAAACGCCCAACCGAGTGGGAGGGCGAATAAACCTGCTGACAGCAAATGAGTAGGCCGTGGAGGAGCCACACAAACCCCAGTTTTTACGTGAGACAAGTGGAAGGAGAAGTCGATAGGGAGCCGAGCCCAGATTGGATCAAGAGGATCCTGGAGAAATACCAGGATGTGATGCCGGAGGATTTACCAAGCAGTTTGCCACTGCGAAGAGGAGTTGATCACAAGATAGAGGTGATACCGGGATCGGAGCCGCCTGCCAAGGCACCCTACCAGTTGAGCCACAGAGAGTTGGTCGAGTTGAAGGCCCAGCTCAAGGATCTAATGTCAAAGGGGTACATCCGGCCGAGTAAGTCACCTTACGGAGCCCCGGTGCTATTCGCAGACAAAAAAGATGGAACGTTGCGGATGTGTGTTGATTACAGGGCTCTGAATAAGGTGACTATCAAAAACTGGTACCCTTTGCCAAGGATCGACGACCTCTTCGATCGGTTGGCAGAAGCAAAGTATTTCAGCCGGATCGATTTGCGCTCAGATTACCATCAAATCCGAGTGGCGGAAGGAGATGAGGAGAAGACCGCGTGCAGGACAAGATATGGTTCATATGAGTTCTTATGAGTTCATATGAGTCCTTTTGGGCTCACCAACGCACCCACGACCTTTAGCACGCTAATGAACAACCTTTTCCAGGAGTGGTTGGATGACTTTGTGATCGTGTACATCGACGACATCTTGGTGTCGTCGATGCGGATCGCTGGGGATTACAGGGCTCTGAATAAGGTGACTATAAAAAACCGGTACCTTTTGCCAAGGATCAACGACCTCTTCGATCAGTTGGCAGGAGCAAAGTATTTCAGCCCGGATCGATTTACGCTCGGGTTACCACCAGATCTGGATAACGGAAGGAGATGAGGAAAAGACAGCTTGCAGGACAAGGTATGGCTCGTACAAATTTTTGGTGATGCCTTTTGGGCTCACCAACGCGCCAACAACCTTTAGCACCCGATGAACTACCTCTTTCAGGAGTGGTTGGATGACTTTGTGATCATGTACATCGACGACATCTTGATGTACTCGAAAACAAAGGAAGAGCACCTGGAGCACCTCAAAAGGGTGTTACAGAAATTGTGGGAAGGGAAGCTGTATGCCAAAGCTTCAAATTGCAAATTAACCTCCGACTCGGTCCCGGGAGTGCGATCCTTCCTAGGACTCGCCTCCTATTACCGAAAGTATGTGAGAAAATTCGCCAAGATCGCGGGGCCGCTGTCAGACCTTCTATGTAAGTCCAAGGTATGGGTATGGAACACCTTTTGTGGCCAACCTTTTGCCGAGTTGAAGCAGCGGATGGCGGAAGCTCCAGTCTTGAAAATCCCGGAGTTCGACCGTCCATTTGAGATTCATATAGATGCGTCAGACTTCGCAATCGGGGGTGTGCTCATGCAGGATGGACGTCCAGTGGCTTACGAAAGTAAGAAACTGAATGAAGTGGAGCGATGGTGGCCTACGCACGAGAAAGAAATGAAGGCGGTGGTGCATTGCCTTGAGCTTTGGCGCCACTATGTTGGTTCCAACCCGGTGAAGGTGTTCACAGACAATGTCACGGTGAAGTATTTTGCCACACAGCCTAAGTTGTCCCCAAAACAACTTAGGTGGCAAGACACTTTCGCAGTGTTCGACGTGGATATCCAGTACAAACCGGGACGGGACAATGTGGTGGCCGATGCTTTTAAGTAGAAAGCAACAACTCATGTTGGTGTATAGGGGCAAGACGACGCTCCAAAGGAAGATCCGGAAGGCTTACCGGAAGGATGAGATGGCGAAGTCCGTGATGCAGGACTTGAGGTTGGGGGTTAAATTGCAGTTTCACTTGCACAATGGACTGCTCCGGTACAAGCAAAAGTGTCTCTACGTGCCGAAGGGAGGGATCAAAGATAGTCTCTTGAGAGAATGCCACGATGGCCCGCTTGCGGGCCACGGCGGAGCCAAGCGCACCACGACACTCTTGAAGAAAGAGTATTTCTGGCCCAAACTGAGGGAGGAGGCCGAGGAGTATGTCAAGACATGCACCACATGCCAACAAAACTGGAGCGAGTACAAAAAGCAAGCGGGGCTGTTACAACCCTTGCCGATTCCAGAGGGGTCTTGGGAAAGTGTCTCGATGGATTTCATGACTGCTTTGCCACTGTCAAAAGGATTCGATGCAATCATGGTGGTGGTGGATAGGTTCAGTAAATTGGGTCATTTCATCCCCACCAAGGAGACGGCAACGGCGCAGGAGACGGGGCGACTTTACTTCGCCCACGTCTTCAAGCATCATGGACTCCCGAAGGATATTGTCTCGGACCGCGATCCAAAGTTTACAAGTAAATTTTGGAGGGCACTTTGGAAGAAAATGGGGACGAGGCTCAAGATGAGCACGGCCTTCCGACCTACAACGGACGGCCAAACGGAAAGAGTGAATTCCGTGGTGAAGCAGATCTTGCGGAATTATGTGTCGGCAGACCAGTCAAACTGGGTGGAGCACTTGGATGGGCAGAGTTCTGTTATATTAACACAAAACACTCCACAATGGGAGTTTCCCCTTTTGTATTAGTCTATGGAAAAGCACCTTTGGTGCCGACAAGTTGGGCCGCCCAGGACGGTGAGGAGCCGGCAGCAGCAGCGGTGCTGGAAGAACACGAGCGTTTGTTGGAGCTCGCAAAGTACAACATTGCCAAAGCTAGGAAACGGTATGAACGGCAAGCGAATCAGAAGCGGAGGGAAGTTAAGTTTGAGGCAGGCACGGAGGTCTGGTTGAACATCAAGAATTTTCGACTACCTCCGGAAGTGAGTCCAAAGTTCGTACTTCCGTATGCGGGGCCCTTTCGCATTCGGAAGATTATGAATGAGGATGTGTATGAATTGGAGCTGCCGGAAAACAGCAAGGTGCATCCGGTATTCCACGTTTCCCTTTTGAAGCCTTACTTCAAAGATGAAGCGCGTCCGAATCGGCATCAAGTGTTGCGTCCGTCACCTGTGCTGTTGGATCATGAAAATGAACCCGAGTACGAGGTGGAGGCAGTGCTTAAGTCGAGGAGGTTCAAGAATTGAGAAACGGAGTATCTCGTGAAATGGAAGGGCTACCATCAAGTGGAGGCAACTTGGGTGCGTGCCTCAGAAATGAGAAACGCATCCGAGGTGGTTGCAGCTTTCGAAGGGCGACCTCAAAAGCGGAAGAAGCGATGATGGGGACATCAACCTTGGATCGTGGGGGAGGAGATGCATGCTTAGTCCGGTTTAGCTAGCTTAGGAATCCGATTGCAAAAACTTGTGTTGTGCAAATTTTGTTTATAAATGAAATGGTTTCCAAATGTTGTGCGTCCTATTTTGTTTGAAATGGTGATGCATGGTATGGTTGACTAGTGTGTAGAATGCATGCTAGCCTACAAAAGTGGGAGAGGTAAATTGGATTAGGCAGTGCCAAAATCGGGTGACTCCCATCTAAGGGGCAAAGAAACTTGCGCCTTCTTTTGGAGTTCACCAGCTAGTGCGCACCTGGCGCGTGTGCGTACTATAACTGCGCTACTGAGGGGGTTGCCTTGTAGTGAGGGCTAACGCGGAAGCTACGTGCTTCCGTTCACGTACTATAATCGTGTAGCCTCGGGACGAAGTCGTAGTGCGGCTTCGGCGTGTTACCTCAGACTAGTATTCCAAGGCGGACCCAATTATAGTGATTGGGGCGCACGGTTGGTTCAAGGTTATCTTCCTAGTAAAAAAGGTTTAAGGTGAACCCTTGCTCAAGGTGATGCCAAAAAGCGGCATCATGAGCGGTCCTTCTCAAGTTGCTTTCACTTCGCCTTTGTATATAATTAAACCAACACCGCTTCACAATAGTAGCTCCTCATGTGCCTTGTTGCTCCCCTCTTTTGTTCTCATCAATTTGAGGTTCAAATGCCCTCAGCCAATTTACTCCTTCATGCCCAGGTTCACCTTCACCAGTTTTGATGTCCCATTTCTTTTGGAGATTCACCAAATGCCCCTAGGCTCCTTCACCTATTTTGGAGGCCTGATTCCAGTCTTCTTGGTCCATGAGAGGTTCCTTGTTGAGATACATGCCAATTCGCATACATCACCTGGCTGAAGAAGGATATACAAGGAAGAAGGCCTGCGACAAATGCTGAAAGGAACTCACATGGGCTTTCTTAGAATTCTTGGAGAGGATGTTCAAGTAACACTCCTTGCTACCATATGTCACAGTGCTTGGCTCAAATCCCAAGTAGTCCTATTTGACAACTTATCTAGGGACAATTGAATGCTGGTCACTGAATTGCATTGTGAAGAACCTGTTAGAATCCTGGATTTATCTCTCTTTTAGAGAGACAAGTCTCAAACAGTTCATGGTCAAATCTGTAGAGCTTGATTTCAGGTCTGCTCCAAATAGTGTTCCATGTCTCATCGCCTAGAGCTTCTCGTCGTGCTTCGACAACCTTCCTAACTCAGGCTTTGCACCAACCTGATGTTCAGATCTTCACAACTCCACTTCATTCTTCACTGCCACTTCAGAAGTTTGGCATAGTTGCTGCTACCCTTCCATTCTCGTGTCATTCTCAGTGAGTCTTTAGACATCCCAAGTACCTGAGCCCATCAATAAGTCCATCATCCCTCAAAAGCTTAAATGGAACCACCTCAGGCCATGTCACCATCTCCCATGTCTTCTGTCCACCATCCTTGCTGATGGTCTCTTTCCCTTTGAGCTGATCTCTCTAGCCATTGAGACCACTCATGGAACCAGATAAATCATCACAAGCACACAACATGCAAACCACAAGAACCGAACTGCTCGGATACCAAAAGACGGGCCTACACAAAAGCCCAAGTAATAACCTTTTACCTCGGGAACGTATGTATACTTGTAATTACGTATAGGAGAAGGGCCTGAGTGGAGGGCCTTCCGCCATTGAGGGCCGTAGACGAGGGCGGTAGCCTGAGCCCCAGGTCCCGAAAATGGCGGAAGGCCCGACACATGGACCCTTCTCCTGCGTAAAGAACTGCCCGAGAATTCAATTGAAAAAATTAAAAAAATTAACTGTGGCCTTATGAATTCGTAAGATCACTCCTATTTTGTCGCAGGAGCCTTACGGAGATGTAAAAACCTATAGGATTTTTCCCTTTGTATTTGCAAGGACCTTATATGATAGAATATCACGTCAACAGCTGGCAGGGGCATTACGGCGTAAGATCCTGTGGGCGGGGGATCTTACGCGTAATGTCCCGTGGGATATTACGCCCTGTCATCTTTTCTTTTCGAAATTCATTTTTTTATTTGATCCTAGGGATATGAGCCATGCACGCAGATCTTCAAAAGATCTAAGCCATCCACCGTGGGAAAGATCCCTCTGTCTTTAGGCAGGGAAAGCCCCCCCCTCCGAGGGCGTACCGCGGTGTGAGGGGAGTAGTCCGAGGGCGGAGCCTCTCGGCCCACCTTGGTGCTCCGGGTCATAGTGCTTCGAGCTAGGGGGCCTAGGGGGCCTAACTCCCCTCACACCGCAGTACGGCCTAGGGGGCCTTACCCTATAGGTAAGATCACTGTGTGTTAGAGTGGAGATTGCGCCATGCGCCTAAATACACACAGCGCAATTCTCGGGTAGTTCTTTACGGATAAGCTACGATATTTGCGTCGTTGAACAGGCTCCAGAAAAGGAATTTTCTATCCGATTTAGAAGATCCGTAACGCATCCTTCATCCATTCAGGATCTGGAAGAATCCCGAACGCATTCATACTGGCAGAATGCGGGGGAATGGTTGACCCTCTCTGCTCTGTGTGCACCATCTTTGGGAGTGGGGAAGAGAGAGAGGAAGGTTGTTTGGTTTTAGTTGGGGGTGGGGGCTGGTGGGTCTGAGCTGAAATTGGGCAGTGAAGGATGGAGTGAAGCGGGTGGGTGTGAAGAACGGGTGCAAGGAAGCTGTGAAGGGAGGAAGGGATTTGGCCCTGACACACAGAAATGGCGGAGCTGTGTAGGAGTGGAGGGGTCGGGTGTACGTACCGTCCTCATAGTGGGATTTCAGCCAGCTCCTCGTCCCTATCTTCGCCTCTGGTTTCTGCTGCCAGAATGTGGCATTTGGTTGCCCCCACATATTCCTCGTCTGCCCTGTCTCTCTCGCAATCGCAGCTTCGCAGGCAGATTGGAATGGTTGGGTCGATTATCCAGTGCCAGTGGAGTAGCAGAGGTGGTATGTTTTGGAACGGGATGAGGAGAAGAAAATTGCTGCAGTTAGTGCAAGCTTTGTCAAATGCAGACTATCCTGTGCAGATGTATGCTTGTCAATTCGAGCATCATGTCAATCTTTTTCAATCACCTAATTCTTTTCAGCGTCCAAAGATCTTTCCGTCTATTCCCTGCATTGCCCTTTCAGACGTAGCCCTAAAATCTGCGGGTTGCACTATTCGCGATTCACCATTAAGGCATTCCGAACAACATACATTGTCACCTACACACAAGCACACTTGGGAAAAGAAGGTGAGTATAGATAGCGTGGTGGGCAGGAGGCAAGGTAATGCGATTAGCAGGCGTAGCAATGAGCATCAAAGGTTTGCACCGGTGTTACGAGTGATGAGCGATTGGAAGAGTGCAAGCCTTTCAGCTCAGACATTCAGGCCGCCAGTGCATACACCTGAAAGGTGCCCACTTCTATTTTGCATGTTCAGCACGGGTCGGAATGATGTCATTGTTTCGCATGCACGGCATTCTCCATTTCCAATACCTGGGCAAGATAGATAGGGGTGGTCTAAGGTATCTCTATATGTGTTATTGGGAAGAGACTTGCAGAGTGTTGCCAGAAAATTGGAAGTTGGGAGTCTGTTACGCCTCGATGCCCAGGTGATTGACAGACAGGCACTTTTGTTCCCAGATGGAGCGGAATGGATGGATCAGGGTACCATAAAGCAATTAACTTTAGGGAACTTTCTTGTGAAGAGACCAAAAAATTTGACGACTCAAATTCTCTCCAAATTGCCTTCAACAATTCATTTTCTTACCATTGGTCAATTCTTAGGGAGGAGAGGACGAGGGGAATTTCGGTTGTGCTGGAGGCAGTAATTTAATCAGCAGGAAGGGTGAATGGATTGTCCAGTGCAGGTCGCCGACATCAGGGTGGGTGGCAGCTGGTGTGGCAGTGTCAGTGGTTCTGTGGATTGTGTATTTAATCGTGCGGTCTGAGCAATACGCCCGGCAGCAACTGGTCACCCCTGAGGAAAGCTACATGACACCCCCCCCCCACCTGAGATGGTGGAGCGCTACGAGCGGGCCAAAGCCTCGGTTGCTCAAGCAGCCATGGTAAATAGTGCTCTGGCTGCTGTCCGAACAAATGACCTGATCAAGTAAGCATTGCAATGTAATATTTGGTACATCTGTATCCATCTTAGGCACGGGTGACATTCTTTCAGTTGCCATCACCACCTTGGGTCGTTGGTGGTGTTTGGGTCACAGTTCGTGTTTCACAGTGTTCCACCAAGTTCTGTGTTCAAAGGAGGGGATGACATACACAGGGAGGATAGGAGGCAGGTGCCAAGCTCAAAATATACCAATGCTGCAGACCTGCCGCTGCAGTGGGGTTTCTGGTGGAGTGCCTTCAAGCTGACCTCATATCTACTACTGGGGGGAACACCAAGCAAAACTGGGTGTTTTCCTGTGCGAGTCTAAAGTATGCTTCGTGGATTTAACAGGTGTGCAGTGGAGGTGGAGCTGGCTTTGGAGGAAAACCGGGTGGCTCGCTCCAGCATTGAGCCAGACTTCTACGAGGACGGTGAAGTAAGTGCTGGTCACATTACTCAAATGTCTTCTCACCAACAATGATATTGGCGCTTCTTTTGATACTAAACATAAAGAAATAATTGTTGCCTGTCTGCCATACAGGTGCTGCAGTTGTATCAGGCCACGTTACTCAATGTCTTCTCACCAACATTGCAGAGCTTTATTCTATTGGCGCTCATAAAGAAATAATTGTTGCCTGTCTGCCATACAGGTGCTGCAGTTGTATCAGGCAACATTGAAGGTCTGGTTGGATGGATATCCATTGGATTACGGCAAGCTCTTGCAGTTGCGAAGCCTGCTGGCCATCTCAAATGAGGATGCAGAGAAATTGGAAGAGGAGGTCCAGAGCCAAAGCGATGTCTATGTCATCTGAGCCAGAAATAGCATGTCTGAACTAGTGGTGCAGGTGCAGATAGCTGCAGCGAGTTTGTTTCATCAATTTTGCAGGATGCGATTTTGCAGGTTACTGGGTGAGGGTCTTTTGAAAACAGCCAAATGCAATCACACATCAACTGCAACAGTCAATTACATTGATGTGACAAAGAACCCACCGAACCAGCGTTTGATTCAGAATTGAATGAGCACAGTACCCTCCACCTGCTGACAAACAACATGAGTGTCACAATCCTTGTAAATTCAAACTCTTGATGGAGCATCCTCTCTCTCAAAAATATGGAGCTAACTGAATCACCCTCTAATGCTTTATCTGCTGTCTTGAAGAATCGCATGTTCAGGGCTTCAACAAAGAGTGGTCAACTTGTGTCTCTCCATTAGGTGCTCTCTTAGTAAGGTCGTCATCTCATTTGATAGATACTACAAAATGGTTTACAACTGACTAGCATGTATACCTCTATCAGTACAGTTTGGAACCAGCCACCATAGCAATAATTTCCACTTGCTTACAGGAAGTTTGCTCATGGGCTCATGGTGACAGATCCCTCAGCTGTACCTCAACTAGAAACAGTTGCAGATGAACCACATCCTTCGCACTGCAAAAGAAATGTTTTGCAGTGGCTGTAATGAAGGCAAACACTTCCACTGAACTTGCATACTGGTGGCATTGAACAAAAAGGAATTGGTATAGCTTGGAATCCCAGTAGTAGTATCTCTAGACCATTTCTTCTACAATGCACATCCTCGCCATGTTTGTTGGTGAGCTGGTTGGCTACCACATTCATCCTGTGCTAGCCTGCACCAAATGGGTTTTCACTAGACATAGGATGGGAGTTGTTGAATGCTGGTGCGGGTGTGGGCCCAGCCGGCCGGACCGTACATGTCAAATCCCGACCCCCTCCACCACAACAACCGGCCCGTCAAGCCCCCGGGCCGGGCCCGCTGCCCAGACCCCGCCCCTAAACCAACCCACCTATGGAATAGCAAAAAGACCATCAATATGTAGGAGCGGTTTCATTCGGGCCCTGTTAATTCTAGAGTGGTCCAAGAATTACTGTGGCCCGGGAATTAGAGGGGGGGCTTATGTAAAAAGCCCACGTAAGGCCACGTGTATGGTCCAGGAATAAAAGCAGGGAGCAGAGCAGGGAGCACAGCCCATGAATGTAGGGTCTAGTCGGTGGGCCCCACGAATGTAGGGTGTGGCCCATGTGTAAGTATAGCGTATAGTATAGCCATTTTTAGTAGTTCAATAGTTGAGTTTCTAGATAGTTCTGTAGATAGTTATAGGCAGTTTCACTAGTCACTAGTTGACTTTCTAGATAATTCTACTATTATGTCGGTTGGGTTTCAAGCAACTCAGTAGTGGCTTCCAATTTGGTGCCAGAGGCACTACAACCCTCTATCACTAGTGGTTTCACAGCCAGTATGAGTAGTTCTTTCCTATCCTGAGAGTGGGCTAACTTGGTTGTGGTTGTGTTGTGGCTGCTGCAGGAGTACAGGGGAGCAGGGTCCAAAGAAGGTTGGGGCTTGGTAAGGGGCTTGGTGCAGATGGAGTGCTTGGGGTTGGCGAAGTTGGGCTGGGGGCACTGGGATCGTCAAGCTTCTCAACAGGACTCTATTTCATACAAGTTCAACAGACAAAACTCTCAAACCCGCATGTAGATAACCTGCCAGAATTTACTTCAATCCTGATTTTTGCACCCCAAACCAATTGCCCAGTTTGGGAAGGTCAGGCAACCCGACAGGCAACCCGACACTGTGGGAAGAGCGAATCTGGGCCACAGGAGGCGCTAGCGTAGAAGTAGGAGGGTCGATGGGAGGTAGACAACTGGACGTTTCTTTTTTTTACACGGCATGGGATGGGGCTGCAAGCCCAGGTAATTGCCAAGTAATAGATGAGGCCCTGGAGTTGAATGCGAGGGGCCCGGTTCAGCCAGCGTGGACCCCCCACCACCCCACGCCCACCCCCGACTCCCTCGCCCACACACCGCGCGGCCGTTGCAGCGCGGCATGCCCTCCCGCGCCTCATGTGCCCGCTGCGGGGACATGACACATGCCCTCTCCCGCATCCCCATCCCGCCCCCATCCTGCCCTCATGCCTGGCATCGTCCTCCATCCCCTATAGTACATGCTATCCCAAGCATACATCATGCCCTCTTTCAAAAATCATTCTGACAGGTATTCAAATTTCAAATGGCAAATCTGAGGAAACGAATGGACGTTCGGATATATGCCACGTCGTCACATACATTGCCACCCCAATCGAGGGTTTTGCTACCCTCGTCGTGCATTTCCTCGTACAACAGTTCTCTCCATGCTTTCGAAACGCGTCCCTATCCTGGCACTCTGCATTCACATTCCAAATCGAATTGTTTTTGTATCTTGCCCACATGAACATGAAGCATTCCATTGTAAATTCAATTGTGTGCATGTTTGGCCCACATGAATAAGTTTGTGCATGCATAGGGTACAATTTGTTGTCTGATGCATAAATATAGCAGCTATTTTACATGCCCAGTATCTGCCAACAGAATAAAAGAATACGACGTCTGTGGCAGGATAGGGCAGCCAAAGAAGACATCAGCAAACTCAGAAGGATCTTGTTTGTGTAAGCATGGCTGAAGTGGTTGAAGATGGCAAAATTTTGCCCCACCTACCTGATGAAAACACAGCTGAAATTGAATATATCCCTTGGAATTGGGTGACCGACTTCATTGCTGGTGAGTCCTCCCTGAAAGAGGCCCCATGCACCTTCCTCAATCATATTCGACAGAAAGGCACCCTTGCTAGGAATCTTCGGGCATCACGCATCAATTGTGCCATGAACATTACAAGGTATGAATTCCTGTTGAGCATGCCATGATTCATGACGACGAAATGAATGCTTTAGACTGTACAGGTTATGTCCAATCCCACTAGCCATGCACTTATGCTTTTCATAAGAGCTGTTCTGAAAGGCCACTCATGTTTTTGGCGTAGGTATCACTGCCGCCTATGGCCCATGAGACAAATACCCTAAACATTATGGAGGTAACAGAGGCTATGCGTGCCAAGAAATGGCGTGCAGGTCCACCCAAGAAAAGGGGGAGAAAGCCTAGAGTGGGACCAGCACAATAGGAGAAAAACCCAAACAAATAAAGACTACAAAAAAAAAAACATGAAAAGGCATCAAAAGATGATGCATGTGCCAATTTGTTGTCAAACAATGCTACCTGGACCCTGCTATGGCGGAGATAGTTTATTATGAGAAACAACATGTAAATCATGTATGTCTGGCCAACATTTTCTGGGGTGCGATTGTGGATCGTCACTCTGCATATAAGATGCCCACTTTGCATGCTGCATTATGGAAATCCTAATGGGTCAGACCGGACTTCCATCGTTCTTCATTGTGAACGTCATCACTCAAGTTGGTTTTATGAACATCTCGAACTTGAAGAACTTATTGAGCACCTCCATGATTGCAGTGTGTTACACTCCTCGCTGTCTTTGTTCCTGAAGCATCCATGCGGCATATATGTTTTATTTATGCTAATGAATTATTTCATAATGTTTGCTATGGTACATGTCTTTCCTTATGTTCCATTCCTAATTACACGATGGTCGCTGACTTGTAGGTGCTGGGGGAGAAGATGTTAGCATTTGGTTTTGCTTATTTTTCATGCAAACAACAGAAAGAGGAGGTTTCATTGCTCAGCAGGAACTTTTTGTTCTCTCATTTTTGAAATTTGTGTTTGTAACTGATGGGTCTGGGGTCTAGCTATCATGATGGTGGTGGAATCCTAGTTATCATTCTTGACGTGATGTGGCGCTGACACGTCGGCCGTCACGTCACGTCGAATCCGGACATTTACCCATGTAATTTTTTTTTACATTTGATTTTTACGATTTACTTCTACCCTTTGTAATGACATGGCAGCCACGGTGTAAAACAGACGTGGCCAATTATTAATATTTATTAATTCTTTAAAAAAAATGTGTCCGCCTATATTGGCAGTCGCATATAATTTATTATTTTTAATAATTTATTACATTTTAAAATAAGCGACCGCCTACATTGGCCATGTGGCGGTCGCTCTTCTTGTTTTTATAAATATAGCGACCGCCATGCAACGAACGCGTGTTTTTTTTTCCTTAGAAATCCAGGGACCCGCCGTGTGGCGTTTTGTTTTTTATTTTTAATCATGAAGCGGCGCCTCGGCCAGCCACGTGGCGAGGTGCCACAGGTCAAGAAAAACGAAACAAATGGGATGGGGGGAGGTGGTTTTGAACCCTTGACCTCTCCCATGTGGGTGCGCGTGGCGAGGTGCGACTGGCCAGTCACGCCGCGCTGACAAGTGGCGAGGTGCCACTGGCCTGTCGCGCCTTTTCAAGCATAATGCCATTTTTATTTTTTTTCGGGGGGGGGGTTGGTGGGCGCCTATATAAACCATTCCCCCCTCATTTTCTGATCACTTTTGCCCCTCTTGTGGTGCGGTTCCTTGGCATCCTGTAGTCCTTTTGGACTTCGTTGCTTGGCACTGCCAACGGGAGGTGCAAAGGTGATTATTTGGGGGGGGAGGTTTTGTCGGTTTTCTATTGGTCAGTCCCATACACTTGTTCACGGTACAATCATCGTATCACCATTTTGCCGTTTCCGGATCTCCGGCAGCCTGTTTTTTTGCAGAAAACTACGAAGACACCATCCACACGCATACATTGCCATTTTCTGAGGTTTTGGACCTTGTAGTGGGCAAAAGTTCATACAATGTCGGGGGTTGTGAATTCAAGTTCTGGGGCGGGATCGTCTGGGGGGCGGAGGAAGAGAAAACGTGCCCACGAGCGGGATAGCCAGGTCAACAAGCCAGACTACCCGGGACCGGATGCCTTGGATAGGGTGAAAGAAGTGGTAGCGGATTATTTCAAGGGTAGGGACATGATGAGGCTGGAGAGTGCTTATGTTAGGCATGGATGGAGATTTTTCAGCAAAATATGGAGATGAAAATGATAAACGCTTTGACGGGGGCTAAGTGGACGGCGGACAGGGACAAACCGAAGTTCAATCGGTGGATCCAAAGCAGGGCGAAAGACGCCACGTGGAATTTTAGGCAGCTAATGAAGACATGGAAGGGTAGAACAACCGAGGGTCGAGTGCCCTCCGCCGAAGCTGAGTTAATGCGGCGTGTTGAGTATTGGGCTTGCTCGGCAAGTCAGAATTCACATCGCCGGACTAGGGTTGTCCCTTGGAAGGCGGGGTCATCGGGCGGGGGAGGCACAACTGGTCTTTATTACCCAAACTCTACTGTGAAGGTGGTAGAAATTGGCCCTTACAAAGAAGGAGGGTATGCTAAGGTCCATCATTGTAGGATTATTGGCGATTCTAGAATACTGGAGCGTTGGGAGCTAGCGGGAAAAAAACCCAAGTCCAAAAATCCAGAAAAGGCGTTGAGACAACATAACGACGAGTGTTTGGAAGTGAAGTTCCAACATCCGGGTGTTATCTCGTATTTTGTTGTGAATGCACGTGAAGTAGAGGGTTACACTCGCTGGTGGAATGGAGGGACAATACGCGACATGATGAACCTTGACAGAAAATGGGGCAACGATTCGGACAACAGGGTGATTTTGGAACAAAGAGGAACGGAAGCAGAGTTCCAGGAATGCGATCGCTTGCTTCGTTTCCGGAAAGTGCACAGTAAACTTGCATGGGCACTGGTGTGCATCATGGATGTTGTCCACAAGAACGGTGTCCTGCACAACGACTTGTCCCCCGACAACATCTTGTTGCATTTTCCAGATGGTACCGAGGAGATCAAGATTGGGGTGTGTGATTGGGGCTTAGCCACCCCATTGGGCATACGCAAAGCCTCGTCGTACCAGTTTGAAAACCAAGACAAGCTGGACCGGGAACTCGCGAAAAGATGGTGGGTGGAAAAAGATATTGCATCGGTTTTCAATGAGAATGCCAACCCCCCCTCCCCCCAGGACATGACGTCGGAGGCCTTTGCTGTTGGGAAGATAACGGTACAAATAAATGGCGGCGCTCATTATGATCAAAGTACGTTCAAGGACCAATTTACGGGAGGTTGTTGGCATTCAATGCTACAAAGGTTGTACGACAACAACAAGAATGAGATAGTCACATTAGCCCATGTAGTACTTCGGTTCATGGGCAAGCCATTCAATTGGCCTGAGCCGAAAGACGTATATAGGACGGAGTAGACCATAGTCTCGTAGATATGATATTTATGGCGGTACAATGGTTCTTTTATGAAGACATGACTCAATTTTGATCGTGCATGTAATAAATAAAGTCCCATTGTAAATACTACATTGCATATGCTCGACCTTGGCACCTGTCATCGCAACATAAATGGTTTGTGTACTGGCTCACTGTTTATATTTGTAATGTTCCAAGGTTTGGATAGGGTTATGAGAAAACGATGTATTAGTTCCGTAGAAGTTAGACAACAAACGTCTCATCTCATTCAACTGTGCGACACTACCATGAGAGGCATGGATCGGAAAGTAATAGGTGCACATGCGACCTCCGAACGTTTGATACTAGGTCTCTACTTAAACGTGCGGAGATCACATGTACACCTATTACTTTTTTATCCATGTCACTCATAGTAGTATCGCACAGTTGAATCAGATATGGAACGTTTGTTGTCTAACTCTTATGGATCCAATATATCATTTTCTCAGTACCCTGTCAAAAACATTGAAATATTCGCAGTTACAAACAGTGCCACAATACACGGCCGGTTTTGTTGAAATGACATTTGTGAGGTTCGAGCGTATGCAATTTATTATTTACAACGGAATTTTATTTACTCGGGGGACCGGTACTTCTGTTGAAGCGCAACTAATGGTACGAGTTCTCTATTGATTGGAGCTGTCACAACCAATGTCAACAATCATATCTACGGTAAGGTGTTTCATGCTATTGTTGTTCCTCTAGCTGAATTTTGTAGTACTCTTTTTGCTATTCCCATGTCAACGTCCTCTGAGACTGTCATGTTCAAACGGACGTATCAGCCACCTCGGCCAGCTTGCAGGCTGCAGCCATGGCCCACCATAAATTAAATGAATTGGAGATTTTGTGCGAAGTTCCTGGTTTCATGTCCGTGGTGGCTGATACGGAATTCGGAATATGGCAGTCGCAGTGGACCTGATGTTATTGGCATGGGAGTAGCAAAACGATTCCTAAATAATTCAGCTACATGAACATCGGCAGTATGAAACACCTTGCAGTACATATGATTCTTGATATTGTTTAAACGGATTATTTGTGTTAGTGCTTTCAAGTGGCGAACATTTCCGCCATGGTGCGGAAGACGTGCATTGGCCACATTAAACGGTTGATGTGATACCATTTCACAAATGTATCACATTGCATTTGTGAAAATGTATCACATGAACCGTTCCATGTGGCCTACGGGAGTCTTCGATGGGTACGAGATCAATGTGGCCTACGAGATCTGCTTCCACCAACAAACATGTGATCATTTCAGAAGCGCTAGAACTTTGAAGCGACGATGGGCAAGGTTCTTCATCCAGATGTTCCACATGCTGAGGTCTTCTGTAATGTCTCTTGCTTCGTAATGAGGTGCTTCTCCAACTCTTATTTTTCCAATGCTAATATCTTTCATCTGGAACATATCCACACATGCGTATATAACTTAAAAAAACAAATGACCATCAAAACTGGAAGCTGGGGATGAAGCTTATAAAAGTTGAAATGGTCATTTGTTTTTTTAAGGATTTCTGCATACATATGTGGATCTGTTCCAGGTGGAGAATATTAACATATTGGATAAAGTGGACATGGAGAAATACCGCATTACGAGGCAGGAGACACTACAAAAAGAGCTTCAAAGGGCATACCATGTAACAGGTCCCAGAATAATCGAAGACGAAACCCCATTCATTCAATGGGCGATTGAATGGTTGCCCATCCAAATGATTTTCGTTTGCTTTCAATCTTTGCCACTATGTTCAACATATCATGTATCAGGTCCCGGACTAATATCAGATCAATCAAAATTCATTCGATGGCTCCACGGATGGTTGGCCATCGAGATGATTTTGGTTCGCTTTGGCCACTATGTTCAATATGCCATGTAAGAGGCCCCAGAGTAATATGAGTTCAATCGAAATTCGTTGAATGGGCCAGCGGATGGTTGCCCATCCAAATGATTTTCGTTCGCTTTGAAACTTGGCCAATGTGTTCAATGTACCATCTGATACGTCCCAGTGTAATACGAGATCAATCGAAAATCGTTCGATTGTCCAATGAGGCGTTCACTTGTCATCTGGTTTTTGTTCAATGCGAAAAAGAAATCCTGCAATGCGTGCACGGCTATTGCACCCATTGAACGGATGTGGTTGAAGCCCCTCTTTTGCCCGCATGTGCTTGAACATGTGCAGAGACACAACAAACGAATAAATCATTTGCCTCCCCATCGACGCGCTCCCCCCTCGAGCCATTCCACAATTTAATTGAATTTAAATTTATTTTAAGCCAATAAATAGGTTTGCACTGCATTTCAATGGGGGTTTCTGGCACGTATCGATTTTGTTTTTGGCTCAATTTTGTTCTGCGGCTTCCGACATCCCACGGCTACTTCCCCGCCAAAATTTGGACCAATAAAAAATGCCCCAAAAAAAAAGTGTTCTCTTCGCTCACTATTGCAAAACTCTCTATGAAGAGTGCATCAAATAGAACACAAATCAAGCTTGGAGTGCAAAACAGGGAATAAACTGTGGTTTTGGGTCCAAATGGATTTCGATCGCTCCCAAATTTGGCACACACGTTGCATATGGCTACATTACACGCCCCACTAAAAAACGGAATGAAAAAAAAAATCGTCAACACGCGAAACACAGTCCAACAGGTCCTCAAGCAATAGCAGCTCCAACAGAATACATTCAACGGGTGAACGGATGGTTGCCCATCCAAATCATTTTTGTTAGCTTCCAAACTTTGCCAGCACGTTTGAGACACCCTCTCACAGGTCCTGGACTAATATCAGATCAATCGAAATTCATTCGATGGCTCAACGGATGGTTGGCCATCGAAATGATTTTGGTTCGCTTTGACACTTGGCCACTATGTTCAATGTGCCATGTAAGAGGCCCCAGAGTAATATGAGTTCAATCGAAATTCGTTGAATGGGCCAACGGATGGTTGCCCATCCAAATGATTTTCGTTCGCTTTGAAACTTGGCCAGTGTGTTCAATGTACCATCTGATACGTCCCAGTGTAATACGAGATCAGTCGAAAATCGTTCGATGCATAGGCGGTCGCTTCATTTTCAAAAACTTAAAAAAAAATAAGGGACCACGAACATAGGCGGTCGCTTCATTTAAAGAAAATTAAAAAAAAAATAAGCGACCGCCAGCATAGGCGGTCGCTTGATTTTCAAAACATTTAAAATAAATAAGCGACCGCCAACATAGGTGGTCGCTTCATTTTTTAAAAATTAAAAAAAAAATAAGCGACCGCCAGCATAGGCGGTCGCTTCATTTTCAAAATTTTTAAAATAAACAAGCGACCGCCAACATAGGCGGTCCCTTCGTTTTCAAAAACTTAAAAAAAAATAAGCGACCGCCAACATAGGCGGTCGCTTCATTTTTTAAATTTAAAAAAAAAAGCAGTGGCGCTTCATTTTCAAAACATTTAAAATAAATAAACATCCGCCAACATGGGCGGTCACTTTATTTTCAAAAACTTTAAAATAAATAAGCGACCGCCAACATAGGCGGTCGCTTCATTTTCAAAAACTTAAAAGAAAAATAAGTGTCCGCAAACATTGGCGGTCGCTTCATTTTGAAAACATTTAAAATAAATAAGCGACCGCCAGCATAGGCGGTTGCTTCATTTTCAAGACATTTAGAATAAACAAGCGACCGCCAACATAGGCGGTCGCTTCATTTTTAAAAACTTAAAAGAAAAATAAGTGTCCGCAAACATTGGCGGTCGCTTCATTTTGAAAACATTTAAAATAAATAAGCGACCGCTAGCATAGGCGGTCGCTTCATTTTCAAAACATTTAGAATAAATAAGCGACCGCCAACATAGGCGGTCGCTTCATTTTTAAAAACTTAAAAAAAAATAAGCGACCGCCAACATAGGCGGTCACTTCATTTTCAAAAACTTAAAGAAAAATAAGTGTCCGCAAACATTGGCGGTCGCTTCATTTTGAAGACATTTAAAATAAATAAACGACCGCCAGCATAGGCGGTTGCTTCATTTTCAAAACATTTAAAATAAATAAGCGACCGCCAGCATAGGGGGTCGATTCATTTTTAAAACATTTAAAATAAATAAGCGACCGCCAGCATAGGCGGTCGCTTCATTTTCAAAACATTAAAAGTAAATAATTGACCGTCAGCATAGGCGGTCGTTTCATTTTCAAAACATTTAAAATAAATAAACGACCGCCAACATGGGCGGTCGCTTCTTTTTCAAAACATTTAAAATAAATAAGCGCCCGTCAACATAGGCGGTCGCTTTATTTTCAAAAAAATTAAAATAAAAGCGACCGCTAGCAATTTTCAAAACAATTAAAATAAAAGCGACCGCCAGTCATGGCGTCGCTTGATTTTCAAAAACATTTAAATAAAAGCCACCGTCAGTAATGGCGGTCGCTTCATTTTCATTTTCAAAACAATTAAAATAAATGCGACCACCACAAATGGCGGTCGCTCCATTTCCAACCAAATTAAAAAAAAAGCGACCGCCAGTAATGGCGGTCGTTGCAATTACAAAAAACAACATTTTCTTCCAAGAAACGAAAAAGCGATCGACAGTAACGGCGGTCGCTTCATTTCCAAAATAATTAAAATAAAAGCGACCGCCAGTAATGGTGGTCGCCCCATTTCAAAAAATAAAAGCGACTGCCAGTAATGGCGGCCGCTGCATCTTAAAAAATAACCATTATAGCGACCGCCAGTAATGGCGGTCGCTGTATTTTGTAAAAACAAAAACTGCCAGTAATGGAAGTGAGGGGAGAATGACTGGGGGCTTATATGCTCCCCCCCGCCTCATTCCTCGCTCCACGCGCAGGGCAGACCTCGTAGAAGCGACCGCCACCATGGCGGTCGCTCCATTTAAAAACAAAAAAAACGACCGCCAGTAATGGCGGTCGCTGCATTTATAAAAACAAAAAATAACTTCAAGCGACCGGAAGTGAGGGGAGAATGTCCCGGAGCTTATATGCCTCCCTCCCCCCGCCTCACTCCTCGCTCCATGCGCAGGGCACACTTCGTAGAAGCGACCGCCACCTTGGCGGTCGCTCCATTTCCAACGAAATTTCAATAAAAGCTACCGCCACTAATGGTGGTCGCTGCAATTACAAAAAACAACAATAATGGCGACCGCCCTTAATGGCGGTCACTCCATTTTGCTCCAAAAAAACAGAAAAGCGACCGCCAGTAACGGCGGTCGCTTCATTTCAAAATAATGACTGGGAGTTTATATCCCCCCCCTCATTCCTTGCTCCACGCGGAGGGCAGACCTCGTAGAAGCGACCGCCACCTTGGCGGTCGCTCCATTTAAATAAAAATGAATGCACAGTTGGAAGCATGGCAGAATTGTTCTCCATTCCACAAGCAAATCACCGAACACAAACATGAGCAAGTGACGGTGCCTTTGGCCGACATTTTGGCTGGTATACACGTGGGCAACATTTTTTTTTTTCCAACACATACACAACAGCAATACAAATACTCATAGTGACAATGATCACATTGGTATTACTTCAGTACAGAAATATAAACATGTCCACTAAAAAGTGCTGATGCATGCCTACAGCTGTTTTGCTTCAATTCCTTCTACCGCTTCGACGACGGGACGAAGAAGATCCTAATCCTAATGCTCCGATGGGTTGAAAATCCGGGTCACCCTCGACTTCACCACCGTTGCCATGATCAGTGCTGGAATCGTCCTCCCTATCCGACCTCATATGTCCAAGCCTTTGAATCTGCAAGCGACCTCGAACCACATTTAGTTCTCACTGAGGTCGACTCCCGCTCCGGTCTTGAATACCATCCACGGTATCTGGCCTGTTTGTGGGCCAATCGCTTACAAAAGGTTGGACTGTTCTCTGTCGTTTATGGACTTGGGTCGCAATCGAAGGTGGTTTCGAAGGAGGTATCGGTTAAGGTGGAATTGTAGTGGCAGGTTGTCATTATCCGAGGCTTCAACTTCTGTCCGGTCCAATGCAGCAGAATGATGCATGTGTGTGGAAAACAGATCAACCCTGTTGCTTCTTAATGCCCGCTGTGTTGATGAGGAGCTAGATCGGTTTTGGCATTGTGGTGGAGCTGGTCATATCGGTGAGGCATGATCTCGTCCCGTCGACTGTACAATTGGCTCGACACCATCGTTTGTATGAATATGGTTGCGTACGTCGATTGGTCCTGGCAGTACATCACCCCTAAGCTCCGTTGGGGCACTACCGGTGGCTTCAGCGTGTAATGGGGGGCGAGGGTCGACCCCAACTTCATTTTGAGGACCATGTTCTGGGGATGACACAATTGCAGCTTCACCTTCATCTGTGATACGCACTTCTTCAAGAAGGTCATCAAAGGTCGGCTGGATATAAGCATCATCCTCTGTGAATGTAAACGGGAGCATTTTCGGGAGCATCATCGGATCCATCTTCACTATCGGAGACAGATATCTCCCTCTGAGATGATTCTCTCTGAGGCTCAGTATCGTCACTCATCGAATCAGCCTCAGAAGCAGAGTCTTCGGAATGCAAATTCCTCTCATACCATACTGCAGCATCATCCGTTGCCCTCTCACGTAGCAGTCGGCAATTGGTATACACATACACCAATTTGTCAGCCCTCGCGGGATTCAACCTGTTGCGAATCTTGTTGTGAACAAATGAGTAACTGCTCCAGTTGCGTTCGCAAGATGAGGCAGAGCACACTTGAGCAAGAATACGCTTCGCAATGGGAGCCAATGTTCTTGCTCCAGCTTCAATCAGATCCCACATTCCTTTTCTTCTCTCAAACTCCCTGAAAAAACAGTTGTTTCAGACAGCGAGCTTCCATCTCCTGATATAGGCCTCCAGTGTGATCCGGGGGCAAGACATCTGGATTTTGTAGTCTGCCATTGACTCCCCAAGTGCAGCCACCGCTCGTTTTTCCAACTGCAGCAAGAAAGATCATAAGAATTGTGGAGAGAGCACGGAGTAGCACAAGCATTTGAAAATGGTTTTGTAGAAACTTTACCTGGCTCCAAAAGGTTGCTTTGTGTAGCCACTGGTCGAATGTGTGGTCGCTAACAACTTTTATTGCTTGTGTCTTCGAGTCCCTCTTAGGAGATGGGAACATGTTGGTGTCTCTCACAAGTGGATCGGAATTCCAGATCTCCAACCACCTGATTTTGGTTGCATTGTCCACCATTGAAATGGAGAGGCGATGCAGTTTCTCTTGGGTCATCTTTGGCTTTGAGCCATACTTGTCATAATGTGCTTTCACCTGTTCCAGAAATTCCGTGCCAAGACTTGGATCTGCTATGCGGATTTGTTTGTCGAACGCACTCATGAGGTTCTTCCTTTGATTGTTCATCTCGAATTTCATTATGTCCTCAAGCCCAGTAGCAGACTTCTGCTCTTCTATGTGGGAAGCATAATACTCTGCTTTCGCCTTCAAACCAGTTTCTGCTATTTCTTGCTGCATACATTACAGGGAGAAAGAATCAAACACTGCCGTTTCTTGATAAAATTTGCAGTAACAACAATCAGACAGATATCAAGAAGCTTACCGTGTACATGTAGTCAAGAAAAGCCTTCATTGTCAGGCTGTACCATGTGCTTGTCTTCTTTTCAGCACACCTCTTCATCTGTTGAGGACTAAGCACGTTCGTGAATGACTCCAGTGGCATCAGCCCTATCTTCTGGATACGGAATAGAATGTGGCAGAGATTTGTCGTCACATGGGAGGTTTCATTGGACTTGGAAAAACCTTCAACTCATAAGATGATTTCTAATTGTGCAAATGCAGATCGGAACGGGAACAATGTTGGTAACTTACTTGTTTATGTCGTGTATGGCTGTCAAGAGCTGTGTGACACGTCCTTTGTGGTCGAGTACCATGGAAACCACGCTCCAATGCCATTCGAACTCGTCCGAGTGCAAGCTTGAAATGTAATCCATCCAGGCAAGCAGTCTATGGTTCCCATCCCAGACAAAAAACATCTTTCCCATAAACGCTTTTGTGGAGGCCTTTTTGGACAGCTTGAACTCAAACTCCCTGTTTACATCCCGCCAGCATGCATCCCAACTTTGCTCTATCTCCTCTGTTACAGGACACTCCTCTCCTTTCGTGTTCACAGTGGATACATAGAACACAGCAGATCCCTTGACATAGCCGTGAACAAAATCGTTCTTCAACTTCGTGATGTCGTTCCTCAATACGGGTCGAACTGCGGGCATGGAGATCATCCTGCATAGTGGGATAACCAGGTTTCCGCCGGGAACCTCCATTGACAGAATCACCTTCGAGGAGTTCACTTTCTGCCCACCCATAACCTCCTCGGCCTTGTCTTCATAGTGTCCCTCAAATGACTCCTCCTCACCATTACCTTCTGCCACTTCCGCATCTCCCCCCACAGATTTCCTTTTTCTTTTCCTCTACACAGAATGAATATCTCTGTGAGTGACAGATTGAGCTCCCATGGATCTACCTTGCGTTGACGCAAGGTTGATTGATGGGGATGCAGCTTAGTCTGAAATGCATACCGCAACAGTACATTGAACCAACTAAATGCTTTGCGTTGACGCAGGGTTCTTTTGGTGGCTTCAGATAATCGACTTTCCCTACTTTGCGTTTCCTGGTGCGAGACTTCAGATGCAGAGAGTGGCATCAGAATCAGCCTCGCATCAACGCAAGGTTGATTCGAGTGCTGAATCTGCTTCATGTCACCTTCATAAACAAACACTTTGGAGGTCGACATCAACCTTGCGTTGAAGCAAGGTTGCTGTGGAGCTCTCAGATTGGTGTTCAACAAACAAAAAAATCACATGGAAAGGCACATTGCAACTTATGGTTTCTTCTTGGCACTGTATATGCACCGGGAGCATTCAACAGTTCCATGGCTGCCAGGCGTTTAGGGTTTGTGGGATTGAATAGAAAAGGCACACGAATCAACCTCGCGTCAACGCAAGGTTGATTCGAGTGCAGCATCTGCACTCGTTTCATGCCCAGAACATACACTGTAGAGGTCGACATCAACCTTGTGTTGACGCAAGGTTGATGTCGACCTCTCTGATGAGCATGGAACAGACAAAAAAAAGGATAAAGCGGGTTGATAGTCACCTCCGGTTTCTTCTTTGCACTTGATGATGCTCCTGAGGCATTCAAATTTTCCATGGGGTTTGGAGGCAGCATACTTCCAAAGGGGTCCCGGTGGTGCGAAACAATGACAGACATTATGGTCTCTGTGTCCATCTCTCCTCCCTGCTCTCTCAAGACCTGGTTCTCCACTCGCAGTGCTTCCTCCCGAGCCCAGCTGACTTCCTCGTCCTTCCCCCTTTCAATTGGAGGTTGCTCTTCGGCCGCCTCCGGGATCACTTGAAGACCTTCCTCTCCAAACAGTGGTTGCAGAATCGGGTTTTGGCGTTCGTCCTCATCTCCGCCGGAGGTTTCCTCTCCCATTATAAGTTCCCGTCTTGCCTTCCTCATTCTCTCCTTAGCGCGTACCCTTTGCTTGTTTGATGTGAAGTAAAGGGTTCTTCGACGTTTTCTTCTCCCTCGGGATATGGTCACCGTCTCGAAATTCATTCAGGTCCACCTCTCATCCAAAAAAGTTCATTGATGAGTAATAGCTTTAGGGATGTTTCAGAAGAATGTGAAGTATGTACAGTTGTACAGCGGTGCAGGTGCCGTTAAAATGAATGGAAATGGGCATCTCATCTGGAATCTCTGACATGACAGGCAAATGGCGGCTCTGTCAGTGAATCTTGCTGAGTTGGTTGTCCAATGCACTGGTGGGGCACCTTTGAGAAAACAGTTGCATTCTTTGATTAGGGCTGACATTATCCACTCCGCATTTGGGCACTCTGCGACCGTCCACTTGGTTCGCATGGGGACACATTTCTACGATGTGCCGAACCGCATTAGGAGACCTGCAAGCCGGTGTGACACCTGCAACTGTGTGTAAGGACGTCATCTATACAGCCAAAAAACTCCGCTCTAGTACAACCTGCAATCAGAAGCAACGTCGGACTGTGAACTGTTTGTTTTGAAGCAACATTGACAGATGGCCTCCCAGTCCATGGGCTCCCTTGACGCGGACTTCTTCAGTGAGGACCACCCTGTCCCCTTTTCTTACGAGGTGGAAGATGACGGTTTTGCGGTGGTGCATGAACATGTGCTCGCAACGCAGTTTTGGTTGGAAAATGGAACTCTATTCCTTGAAAAGGAAGTGTACGATGCCAATGGAAAACTGCTCAAGTACGCGTTCCAGAAACCTTCGCATACTGCACCAACCACACAATGGAGAGTGACTCCAGGCAGATACAGGGTGCTTAGTGCTCCTCGGAGACAGTCTGCAGGATCATTCGTTACTCCTGGCACGACAACATCAGTGGCCCAGGAGAAAACACCCGTGGTTGTCAAGAAGGAGTCAAGTACCGTTAACACTGTAGTTGAGCTTTCGGACTCATCCTCCGATGACACCTGTGAAATACCGCCCGTGGATCAGCCATGTCCACATCAGGAAGCAGATGTGGAGGAGATCACTAGTGTCATTCCTAAACTGAAAGCCATGGGTGGGATGGCGGGATTCAAGAGTGAGTTGAGGGGGATTGACTGGAGCACTTTCAATGTTCAGAGGGTGGCATTCTTGCCGGAATCTTTTGATGGTAATATTGTTTTTGAGCTGCCTCCTCCTGGTCGCGTTGGGGGCATTTCCAGTCTCATGGAAGGAATGGACAAAAAGCACGATGGGCACCCTTGGTGCCGCACAAAAACCTCCAATATTCACAACCACGACAACCTCATATTCAGGCGAATAGTCTGTAATGGGCACCTGAAATGCGATAACATGAAATGCAGACACTTCGCATTGTCGGGTGTGCAAAACCAAAGCGAATGGGATGGTATCAGTGAGAATCCATTCAAGCCTGGTGTGACACCTCCATACATTAACACTTTTGTGTGCAAGTTTTGTAGGGTACCGCCTTGCTGGCTTGCAATGTGTGGCGCCAGAATGTACTATGTGGTGCATCGATTCAAAACCCTGACGAGAGTCCATTTCGGTTTTCACAACCACCCTGTGTCCAAGGGGGATTACAGGGAGAGCGTTGAGACAGTCTCGCGTCTGATAAGGCAAGAGTTGGATACCAATCCAACTGGAACCACATCTGCAATTGCCATGGGGGCGAGCAAGTCCTTTCTGGAAAGCCGTATTTTGTGTGCATCGGATTCGGTTGGAGGAAAATTGGAGGGACCAGCTTTGGACACTGTTATGGACCATTTCTCGACTTTGACTTCTCCAAACATTAGGAATCAGGTGAACGCTTTAAGAATGGGCTCTGGGAGCCAAGGTTATATGGACAATATTATGGATTTGAAGAGAAGGAGCATGTACGACTACATCCAAGACAACGTATTCCCGGGGCAAGGAGCCAGGAAAGTGTTCATGTTCAAAATGTCCACAAAAGGTGAGGGCAGCGGAGTCAGCCTGGTTAAACGTATGCAGAAGGGTGGCGATCTAGGCAACTGCTTCTTTATGTTCGATCACGTCAAGAGGGTTAAAGACTGGACCACAATGGCATGTCATGTTTACGACCCTGTGTACCAGCGTGTCATGACAATTGTAGTGTGTGATATGCAGTCAGAGGACACAGATTCACAGCAGCTCATGTGGGAAGCTCTCATTCGTGTTATGGCCTCCAATGGTCTCCCATCTCCCAATTTTGTTGGTTTCATGGCCGACAATGCTCAAGCTAACTTCAACGCTGTCCGCATTGTATTCGGGACGGGAGATCCAAAAGTGCCAATGCCTGGAAGAGAACGTACGTGTCTTTTTCATTGGACACAATCCCTGGATAAACACACAAAGGCAGACATCAAGCCAGATATGCAGAGTATGCATCGTCAACTGTGCAAATAATACAAAGACGCCAAAACTATGGGGGAAGCGAATACATTGTTCCAGACAATTCGTGCCTGGTGGTACTCATCTGGAGCGGCATCGGAGGACAGCATGAGGGCACTGGAAGACTGGTTCGCATTTTGGCACTTCCGTTACCGGCAGTGGGGAGCGGCCATGACAACGATGAGCGGTTTGCATTCACCTTCCTTTGGGTGCTTCGGATATATCTTTCAGGGTCCCATCCTAATATCGGCTTTGTGTTTTTTTGCCTTGGCAGCATATGTCCATTGAGGAGATGGCGGACATGCCGTCTTGCAATCTAGCGGAGACAGTGCACAATGCCTGGTTGCAGCAATCCAACAAAAAGGGAAGAGATTTGTATGCGGCTACAGCTGATGACCTTATCCGTACTCTGCAGCAGCAAACCAGATACAGGTCATTCTTGAGGGGTGGCCTTGGAGGCAAAGGCCCGGACAGGAGCGAGTTGATGTTGCAGGCAGCCAGAAGATTGGGGGATCCCAGCAAAATAGCGCGGGCAGTGAGCATATGTGCAGATGGCAGCCCTCTCGTGGGAAGAGTTCCTCATTTGGAAGGTGAAGAGAGATTCGGGTCTTGCAAACGGAAATTGGATACCCCTCCCGGATCGGATGCAGACTCCCATAGGGCGGACAGGGTCAACTTCTCGACGCCACGTGTTCCCTTGGATCAGAGATGGAATTGCGGAATATCCACAGGTGAGGGCCATTCTGCCCCAGACCGGACCCCTGCATCAAGCACTGTCACTGCAATGGTTGAAGACCAAAACGTGGTGCGGCATGTAATAGAGTCCATGTGCTTGGACGAGGTTTGACATATAGAACGCACAAGTGCTGGATCGAGTGTGAAATGCGCGGCGATTAGGGCCACCAATCATGAAAAATGTACATCATTAATATCCAGAGGGAAAGAACGCACTGCAGCTCCTACATTCACTGGTTTGTTTTTCCCTTACGGCCAAGGAGAGGCAAAGAACCACAAGTTTTGGTTTTGCGCTGACGATTGCGGGAGATGTGTACGTGGGACAGTGAGGCCCTCCGTGGTGAGGAAGCCTACTCCACCAACCGTGTGGCCTGTGAAGATGGGCACAGGTCTCACTCACCAAGAGATCGCAATGCTGGAAGAGGCGGGTTTCTCCCTAGCCAGACATTCCATTACACGTGAAGGTGCTTCAAGTACAAGCGGTTCACGGGTACCTCCGCCTGACGCTCACTTGTGGCCAACCAGACGGAATGGGAAGCTGGTTCGACGATTCCCTCCAACCGCAAAACACTATGGCAAAATCGAGTCCGCGAGAATGCTTCACGCTCGTGTTGCGGGAACAATGGAAGTGCCTGATCCAAGGTATGGTCGGGTCTTCACCATGATCTCATCCGCATCTGCGCTGCAGGACAAGACATACGACATCACTGTTTCCAATTTTCCAAATTGTACCTGTCCTGATTTTGTTGGTATGCTTTCAAGTAGTTTGGGAAAGAGAGGGAATTTCATACCGTGCAAACACCTTTACTTCGTCTTCTTGAGAAGGATGGTTTGTGATCCAAAGCGGGACTTCTTCATTCACCAAGCCACTATGAGTTTCAACAAAGTCAACATACTTCTACAGCGGGATACAAGCCCATAGAAAGCATTCACTTGACACTCCGAAATCTGTGTTTTCCTTGACTACAACTTGTAGTGGAATGACTGTTCAAGTCCAGTGTCTCTCAATGTATGTTGTCTAACATCTTTGCTATGCGTGGGTGAATGCATTTGTCGCATTGGTCTGTCATTCTGTTTTCATTAGCAAGCACAAGAAACTACCTTCAGATAGACAGATGATCAAATCAACCTCGTGTTAACACGAGGTTTATTTGAAAATCTACAAATCAACCTCGTGTTGACACGACGTTCATATGAAGTTCTCCGAATCAACCTCGTGGTGACACGATGTTGATTTTAGTTCCAGGAAAACAACCTCGTGTTAACACAAAGTTCATTTCAGTTCTAGGAAATGAAGCTCATGTTAACAGAAGGTTGAACTCCAGGAAAGCCCGAAACCCTTCATCCGTTTCACCTTCATGTGGTGATATCAGCAGTTGGGGGCCCCATGGTTATAGGCCCACCTTCTTTGTGGTGACGTGGCATGACCGGGACCAAGCTCACGCCACGTCAGCATCAGCGCCACGTTAGTTGCGTGAGCGTAGGCTCACGCCACGTCATCGTTGTGTGAGCGTACGCTCACACGCTCACGCGCCAGGCTCACATGGTAGCGTCGTTGCCATTGTGATGGATTTGGCTTGGAAGGAATTTAGTCCTCCACAGTCTCTGGCACATTATTACCAGATCATGCGCATTTGGTTGCCAGTGGCAACTAGGACTAAGGTTCTTCCGAACAATCGACCCATTGAGGATCATCATTTTGCAAGGTACTGGTCTGAGGCAGGCACCATGCTGAAGGAATTAATTGCCTTCTAGGTTGTTCATGGGTACATCTACACCAAGACCAAGGAGGTATCTAGTATTGTCATGGGATGTGGATTATACTATGCAGCTTGTTTCATTGCACGTTATCACATTGAGCAGCAGAAGATGCAGTCCAGATTTCTGAGTTATTCCACTGGGGATCATTGGGTCTTACCTTCAGTTCCACCTCATATGTATCTGTATGATACGAAAGTCATGTTGCAGAAGGATTCCCAACTTCGTTCATGGTTTGATTTGGCTTGGACCAACTTGACCAAGGAAAAATTGGGCCCTGACAATATTTTTTATAAGGGACATGAGGCCTGGAAATACTTACACTGTTCCAAAGTCATTGGCACACCTCTAACCTATACGGCCAAGGAATTCAGGGAGTATACTCATTTTGTTTGCAAGCGATTGATGCAAGTGGTACAGTTTAAGCTTCCAGACATGGTGGGCCAACACTGTATGCCACGCAGAATTCCTGAGAAGCCACTTAAGGTTCAACTACCGAAACACCTCAGGGGGGAAGATGATTATGATACTACTGGTTCTACGGAGGAACCTTTTGACATGGTGGAGGACTATGCACTACAGATGGCAGAGAAGAAACGACGGGATCTCTTATGCCTGAGAGCTTACCTCGTTATCAACCACAGGAGGGTCAAACATTTCCATTTGGTGCTCAATCGCCTCCATCAACCAGTGACAGGGCTCGGGCTCGCACACAGAGCCCTCCAAAGGACTCTCACCGACAGAAGGGTGCTCGCTCACAAAGGTTTGCTGATCCTAAACAGTAAACCGTGAGGACACGGCTTTTTGAGAGGGGGAGGGGTAATGTTAGAGGGCTGTCTGGGATTTAGACACTTTTATGGGTTTTGTAGGGTACCCTTAATTTTTGCGCAGAGTTATGGATGATAGATTTGGACCAGCATAGGCCTTAGGGGTGGTAGACAGGCTTATACAGTCAGTCACAGTCTTATGTAGTTAGACACAGCCTGACACAGCTTGCCACAGCCTTACGCAGCCTGACACAGTTTGTCACAGCCTTACGTAGCCTTACACAGTTTATCACAGTCCGACACAGCCAGTCACAGCCCGACACAGCGTACATAAGGAACGGTTATCATTGACAGGGAACGACTGTGTGGGAACGACATCTGCAGAGGGAACATGCTTATTTCTTGGGTGACAGTTAGTTAGTTAGGCAGTTAGAACAACTTGTAGATAAATTAGGTAGAGCAGCAACATGGAGGACACTTCTTGGGACACACACACTTCGGGCAACACGGCTTGACCTTCAGGGAGGGAGAGAACGAACTGGAGCTGAGGAATGGAGAGCACAGTGAAGGAGGAGAGACGATCTGTTGATGCTTGATACATGCAAGCTGTAGGGATGTACCGTAGAGTAGATTAGAGACACCATGGCTTCGGCCTGATATTCAATAGATCTTAATCTGATACATATTCCAAACCCACACTGTGTAGAGAGACCGGAGTGAAGCTGTGGAATGAATGGATGATTGATTGGAACCCAATAGATTGCTGAAGCAATTTGATGCTTAAATATAAACAATAAGGTAATCTACTGACATGAAGGCAAGAAGGAATACAAACAGGAAGCACTCCCATGATACACTAGATGTAGGTCATGACTAATTGTTCTGTTCGGGCTGAGTGCTTGGAGTTATCCAACTCTTCTGTCTTGGAGTTCCCACCTCGGATAGCGAAGGGATGAGTGAGTAAAAGCCGCTCGACAGATGGTCCTTGTGTCTCATGGGTAGATGTTCATGTCTTCTTGCAGCTATATAAAGGCATAGTTATACCTTGATGAGGTGGTCGGGCCGCTGGGAATTGCTATTCTTCTATGGGTTGCGGTCTTGTTGAAAGGAAGATTTCAGGCGTCCTCAACCCTCCCATGAGTGAAGGCGCTCCTGGGTGGGGGTTCACTCCATACACATGCAGTTGCTGCATTCGGGCAATAACGGTGCCGTAATTGCTGCGTTTGGGAGGCTCATTCGTTGGTCCGTACTCAACTTTGCAGCTTCCACTGTGTCTTATGCCTGCGAGTAGCCTTGGGAAGGATGCTGTTTGATGTTAGCAAGAACTATAACGGTGCAGTTATAGGCACAAGCAGGGGAATTATTCTAGTGGGTTGCTGATGAGCCTCCTGTTGCATGTTCAGATACATTCGGTTTGAGCTGCTTCCTAATGGAGCCATACCAAGAGAGCCACCGTTTTTCTTGGCATGGTGGACGCCAAGGGGAGATTCGTCCATGTACTCCGAGGACATTTTGAAGGACTGGCATCCGGAACACCTCGTTCATTGCCCCTGGTACATAGACCTGCCTACATGCAACTGCATGCATAGGAGATGCAACTAAAGTATGAAGCATTAGACAGGCGAATCCTGCTGGGGGGCTTCTCGGTCACCAGAGAAAGCCCTGGCTAAGTCGAGCAAAGTTGCTGCAGCGATCGAAGAGACCATGGCCAAGAAGATGTAAAGGTGCGAAGAAACGAACCAGAACCACATACATGTTTTTGCTTTCGAGGAGGATACACTGGTCTAGAAGTCTCTTCTGGATGGCCTCCAACGCATGCCTTCCAAGAACAAACCTGAAGTCATATCTACTCCTCCTCCGAGTCGGAGGAGGTCTTTGTGAAACCGAAGAAGCAGCAACAAGTTGTTTCCAAACAGAAGCCTCCAACATTTGGGGATTTCCAATGAGTTCCACATAGGAAGTCCCTCTGTATTGCTTGGCAATCATTTTGTCATTTTGCTGATTCCAGCACTTTCCATTCACTATAGTAATAACACTTTCTTGTTTTCTGCAGGACTGATGATTCTATTTATCGGGAACCCCCTTCACGTTGTCGCAGGGGTGTCAATAAGCCATTCTATGCTCAATCGGATTTCTTCCCTAGCCAAGTTAAGTCATTTGACTTGCCATCTTACGCAGATAAGCTTGCACGGACCTCTATCAGACGACACCCTAAGCCAAGTAAAGTGCAGCGTGTTCGGGCTGCATATAAGGATAGAAAAAAAGAGGCAAAGATGTCTAGAAGGGCCAAAAGGCTTAGACCTTATGTGTTAGAATCAGCATTGGAGAGTGATGGTGAGGATGATTCATCCGAGGTCCAGTGGAGGGTTCCTGAAGGAGAGGACGGACATTTTGAGCGTAGCTCTGGCAATGGTGGTGGTGAGCCTGATGCAAATGCCACCAGCGATGTGGATTCCCCTATCGGGTCTTCACCCTCATCTTCGGGAAGTGCAGGTGTTGGTTCACACTACACATGTGGGTGCAGCGTACTCCACGGTTGAGGGTCTGCCTTATCAATTGTTCGGACTTGAAATTTTCAATTGCAATTTCAATTTTGAACTGCTATGGAAATCTCATTCACCTTCTTCCAGTTTCGGTTTTTCTGTGACGGGCTCTACATGCATGCTCATACGATATAGGATTCTCTCATATAGCTCTACAAGCTTTTCGGACAATCTCACAAACACAGCCCCCATGTCCATTTCTGGATTGCTTGTAATTCCCACAAGACACCAAGATTTTCTTTAAAAGAGCCACACCCAAGTGTTCATTAATAACTGTACTGTCCATCATCAATTCAACACTCATGAAGGTGGAGAGCAATTGCTACTGCTTCTATTGTTTTGCATTCTGCTGCTGCAATAGATGAAATCATTTGAAATCAGTTGAATGAGTTAAATCACTGAATCTGAAATCATCAGTTGAAATCGCCCATTTCATGTTTTCGTCCTAAAATACAATAAGGTAAAATACATTACAAAAGTACAAAGGTACAATAAGGTACAATAAGATAAAAATATTTGGAAAGGTACATCATTTTTGTACCCTAATTCCGTGGAAAAGGCACCCTATATCCGCGAATAAAACTAAGTGTCTTACACTTCGAGCGTGACGCTCATGCTCACGCTCATGAAATAGCAGCCCCCCATCTGGATAGTGAACCATTACTGTGTAAATGCATGCAAGTCCTTCCCTTCATGGACCTGAATCCTTGTTTCCGGAACGATGGGAACTGTGAGTACAAGTTCATTGTAGCTCTTGAATACTTTGGTAGATAGATAGTACTGTTGATATCTCAGTAGTGCATCGTCAAAATCCTCCCGTGCTTTGATTAGGAAAGCTTGTGGAATAGATTGCTTGCAACACATGAGCTGCAAGTGAGCCTCCGTAAATTGCTCAAACCCTGTAATCTTCAAGATAGCTTTGATTTCATCTGAATCAACATATGTGTCAGTTTGGCCTCCACTGAAATTCTCCATTAGGGTTTGTGCCTTAGAGATGTGTGCTTGGTGAGAGTTTATTTATGTACAAGCTTCAAACATATCCCATTCCCTCCGGAATTTTGTAGCATGTAGCTCGAACTCCCTCCTGACATCGGTAGCACTGTACATGGCTATCGCAGGGTGCATCAAAATTTTGGCTAAATCAACATCAGATGAGGTGAGACCGCGCCGCTTCACCCTCCTTAGGGCAAGGTCCTTGGAGATTTGTTGCATCTGATTGTCACGTTCTAGTCTGATGACCTCTGTCTCAAATGTCTGAAATGCCAACCAAAAAGATCTTGAAAATCTTCTTTCACTACAATTGACAATGTCCATTCCTGAAGTCATACTTCTTTGCTCCAAAGCAGTAAAGTAGGCACTGTGAAATTCAAGCCAGTCGTCAGAAAGTAGTTTGAGTTGCTGGTCCTCCAAAGTCAGATCTTGCACTGTAGTAGTGGATGTTGAGGCTCCTGCATACGAACAAAAAACAGCTAGCCAATCTTAATCCAGTTATCACACAGGCAGTGCTTATACAAATAGACAATCACAAATATTTTTTTTTGACTACAATTGAGTTTGTTGCAAACCTAATCTTGGAGCCGTTGGGTAGGAGGAATAGGTGCCACTGGATCATCTGGACACGTGTAAACATCTCTCAGCAGCAAGGAATTTGCACCTACAAAAGTGGTAAAGCTTGCCAATAAATCTTAGTCAAGGTTTCATGGACAGTTCATCTGAACATGGTTCTGGAAAAGAGCTTTATAAGAGAGATAGAACGTCCACAGAACATTGAGAGAGCTAATGGAACAAACAACAATATAAGGAACAGAACACCTGGGCTGGAACCTTAATCCTACTAAAATTGAAGTGATTCTCTAGAGGACCATGCCATTGTGATAACTGAAAGCATCAACTTTGAAGCAGGTGTTCCAGAACTGAAAGTTGAAACTTGTTCTAGATGTAGTTAACCTGATAAGAGGACTTAAAGCCAATCTGGAGAAGTTTTGCCAAACGTTTCTGCTCGTGGACAAATCCAGCTTTCGAAAGCCTCCAGTTACTGTTACTGCAACTACCTATTAGTCTAAAATTCAGCATTTTGTCATCCATGAACTCAATTTTTATTCGAGAGGGTCTCCTCTCATCCATGAACTCAGATAATTATTGCAAGTCGCCATCAGCTGGCTCAACCCTCTCAGGTTTTGTCAGCAGGGCTCCTTGCAGCTATCACCTAGTTAAAAGTAGAAGACTTTGGAGGGAGAAGGTTTTGGATTTGAAGTGGTTTTGTTTGCTGAGCAGTGGACTAATTGGATAGCTGTGATGCTGGTGGTAGAGTGCCTATGCTACACCCAGAGAAGTTTGTGAAGCTAGGGGTTGATCCCCCCAATGGAGTGCTTTCGTATGGACCCCCTGGCACGGGGAAGACCCTATTAGCACATACAGTTGCCAATCAGACCGAGGCTTGCTTCATTTGTGTGGGTTGGTGGCAAGCTTGTTCAGTAATACGTGGGAGAGGGGGCATGTATGGTCTATGAGATTTTCCAGGTAAGCTCTTGTATGTCACAAAGGTTTGTTCAACTACTGTATCTGGATGCCCAATCATTCAACCTAAGCTATGGCTGTCTCCTGGATCACTAAGCTCTACATTTTGTCACTGAGCTCTACATGCTAGGTAATCTGTCTCACGTATATCATGCAAAAAGCAACACAAGGGAGGCCTAGCTTTCACCGTGCATGCCAAGGCACAAGTTCAGGACAAGCAGCAAGTCACAAAGGAGCACAACAGTCAGAAGTGCACAACAAGCCGCTCTTTCAACCGTAACTGTCAGTGGCTACATATATCAGCACAGTATTGAGGAGGGTATGCGCCCGGTATTGCAGAGAAGGTAGGGGTTGTATACAATTCGAAGGATGGAAGTGAAGAGGTGGCTGTTGGATCAGATCAAACTGATACAGGTTTAGCGGGAAACATTAATAGAGAGAAAGTAGTAACACAGCAGTAGTTTTCAATTGCAATGACCTTATCAATAATAGCTGTCCATGCTTACAATTAGGGGTTACTTGGAGGATGTAAAGCTTCTTGTGGAATTGACGGTTGTCGTCTCGAGGAGGATGCTTGCCCTGGTAATGATGATGAAGTTCCTCTGTCCGGAAGTTGAGGTGTACTTTCCTCATCAACAAAACCTCCACTCAAAACTCTTATGTAAGTTGTAACAGCTGCTCGTGGCAGCATAGATGCAGTAGGACAATAGACAATAAAGCTATTGGCTGTAATGCTCCCAAATGAGCTACCAGGTATAGCAGCAAATGGAAGGAGGCGGAATCCCCTTGCAGAACCAGTACCTTGTAATTTCCTTGTTCTTCTATAAAACAACCCCCTAACCACTCCACACCTCTACTGTGCGAATGTTGTTCTAGTCTGGAGAAAGCTTCAGCTATTGCAAATTCCACTTACGTGTGAGAAAAAGGGGTGGGATGAATATGTCCACCCCAACGTGAAGATGTAGGTAGGTTGACAACAATGTAGGGTATGTCTGAAGGCCAAGAGGCTACTAGTGGAGCCGTATAATTGTTGGAAGTAGTCCATGTGACATCTCTTGGTAGGCCATAGAATGTCCTAGTCAACATTCGTGCAACACGAGCTTGAGTAGGTCGGGAAGAGCTGCCAGTTTGGGATGAACCTCGATGCCCACCCTGTCCAAAAGCGGGCGGGTATGCAAACCTTGGTCCTAGAGTCTGAATTGTTCTAGGAAAGACTGCTCTTCTTGTTGAAGGGGCTGGTACATCCTCTTGAAAATCATGGTCACACTCCTCTTCACTTGACATCTCCTCTCTGTGTATTTCCATACCTGCTTGTCCATTCATGATTGCATACAGATTGTTCACATGGTTGACATTAGTGTTTAAGATGAAGAGCTCTAATATACTTCAATCTACTTCAATTTGTTAGAGAGGAAGATCTCTAAATTGCTTCAATGTGCTTCAATTTGTTTCAAAGAAGAAGAGCTCTAAATTGCCTTTGTCCTTTCATGATTGCATATAGCTCACATGGTTGACATTAGTGTTTCAAGAGGAAGAGCTCTATTCTTCTTCAAATCTGCTTCAATTTGCTACAGAGGTCGAAGATCTCTAAATTGCATTTGTCCATTCATATTATATAGATTGTTCAAGGAGCGGGCTAGCCGGTTAGAGCGGGGGGCGGAGGTCCGCCTCCCGCTGAGTTCCCCGCTATTTTCCTTAGTCATGACTAACTCGCTAGGGTTCTGCTATCTCCCCTGCTAGGTTCTTGCATCTCTATATTGTTTCTGGAACTCCCGCTATTTTATCCTCGCTAGTGACTTAGCTACGATCGCCGCCATGGCCAAAGCTTCTGCTTGTCCTGCTGCTGCGCAGCGGCTCTATCACTCTGTCCATAGTCACCTCCACCCCCTTTACCGCCTCTCTCTTGCGCTTCTTCTCAGCTTTATTTTGATGGATTCCTTGAAGTTTTGTGATCTTAGAACCGAAAGCAGCGTTCCCATTTCGCACACGGCTCGCTGCTATGGTAAACCTCATATGCTCAAATGGTCGAGCTCACAGCCTGCTACTCTAGCTGCACATCAACGTGAGTCCCAAGCATTCATGCGACAGCACAGGTCACGTCTTCCTTCTCATCATCGTCATGTTTTCCAGTACACGTCTGCTCCCGCTCAGCAATCATACAGCTTACACTGCGTACGCAAGCCATGCCTCCTTCCTCAGTACACCGCAGCGATATGCGTTCCTTTTGGCGATTTATGTGATGATTTTCATTACCAGGTTGAGTATGTCCCCAACAACACTCACAGATCAGACCCCTCTCAGTGCACTCACGATTTTCCCTAAAGATTTATGCGAACGACGGTCTCCTACTTTCACATGCAGCATACGATCCCTATCATATGGTTTTACTGCTCGTGCCCCGTGGTGATTATGTTACTAAATACATCGGGGCAATCTCTATACGACATGTCACTTCCCAAGCGGAACGTCTGAGCTCTCTACTCCACAACTTGTCTGAGATTAGGGAGGTGGGAAAGGATCCCCACAACCTTGGTCTGCTTCTTGAGCTGAAGAAGCCACCAAGGCAATTTTGGAGTTTTGAACGATCTGTAGAGTCTCAGGTTGTGTGCGGGCAGGCTCGGACAGAGGCTCTTCATTGCGATACCTGTTGGGATTGGCTGCCTTGCAAGAAGCCATGTCCCACATACAAGCTCTACAACAACCTCCAGGGCCAAATCAACAGCTTTGCTGCTCCCGTTGACGACCTCTATCTCAACTCTATCAACATGTCATCGCAGATGGAGTCATTTATAGATTGTGTGCACACCGCTGGATCCCATGGAGCGAATTCTCCTCTCGGCCGCATTCTCATTCAAGACCTTAGATATGCCACCCCGACTGATGGATCAGCTGCAATGTCCAACACAAATGTTGTTGTCGTTTCCCCTGCAACACTTGGTGGAGCAAACCCTATGCCAGAACATTTCAAAGCAGGTGCCCCCTTGCAGAAAGCACCAGTTGGGTTATCTGGGGAACATCTACTCGTGAACTTTGCTGCAAGACTACTTGTGAAGCTCGTCATCACCAACTGGCGGAACATGGACGAACCTTTCTGCTTCAAATCGGCGTCTCCTGTGAATTACCCGTACACTTACAAGCGGCAGAGAGCTGAGCTCATTTCTTGGAGACATATGGGAAAATCGTGGAACGTGGCAACCTCACCCGGCCGGCTACTGCTACGTACTGGCGCCCAAATGTTGCATGTCACACGCATTGCAGCTCCGGGATATGGGTACACTGTAGGAACTATCAATGGCAGAATTTGCAATGAGTTTTGCCCCCAGAGCCCTTCATGGACAGTGAGGACCTCAGAGTTACGCAGCTGCGCTACAACCTACTGCTAGGCAGTATTTGAAACCTGGGGTTTCGAAGTCCACTATGCTCTACACTCCTTTCCTTGAACCAAACTCGTCAAGGTGGGCTTCACCTCCCAGTTTCCCCACTCTGAAGGAATCGGGTGCTACGGCACGGGTCGATGTTCAGCATTGCGCGTTGGTCCTGCCAGGAGGAACCATCACTCGCTGCCCTGCCAGGTTACTGTATCCTTCCACCTCCTTTCTACAATGCCACACACACTCCCCTAAACTTTTGCTACTCAGTTCCAAAGCTCTATTCTACACAGAGAGTTACACAAATCGTGTACTTTGCAACAGTTATGTTTACTCCCAAGGACTGGAAAATGTGCATGAAGGGCCCTTGTCGCTGCTGGAGTAACACCAAGGGAATGCAGATGTACCGGCAGGAGCTTGCTGGTGGTTCAATCTCCTCTCGACCAGCAAAGGCATGTAACAACATCAGCCTTCTAGCATCTCTCTCACCGATGCTCTCAGTGGTGTCTTCGCACCTCGGTTGGTTCGCCTCTCTGCTCTCAACACAATGACCTCAGTCCAGGCCTGCAATGTACAAGATAAGTACCTTAATCTTCACTCCCCCGCACCTATGCTCTTCAAATCACATTGCCTTCTTAGCCGGCATACCAAGCTTCCACCTCAAGCTGAATTCTCTGATAAAATTGCTGAACTTGCTAACTCCCTACTCAACCAGCATATGTCATTCTCTCTTGCCTCTACTGATCATTTCTTGGGAACTTCTCCGATGAAATCCATATTAGTCAATGTGCCCATTACAAATACTTCATTGAAAACCTTTGTTAATGTGGAACCTCCATCATGCATGTTGTCGAAGTTAATGTTATGACTACTACTCACATGAAATCTCCACCACATGCTATGCTAACTACAGACAATCTCTCACAAACTGTGTCAAACACCGTGCTCTCTGCAACGAAGTTCTTAAAAACTATTTCCGTGACGCTCCCTTCATATATTATGCTCTTTGCAGATAAGGTCTTGCATGCAGCTACTTTTGTGGAAACCCTACCATGCACTGTACTTTTTGCCAACAATTTCCTGAAAACTATCTTTATGACACCCCTGTCAAACACGATGCTCTGTACCATCCCATCCAGCGTGCCTTCCTTTCGCCACTGTGGTTGATGTGCTGTAAGTCCTATATCTACAGTAGCTATTCCAGATCCTCTTTCTTATAACATGCCCCCTGCAGAACCTATTGCAGTTGCTTTAGACTCTCTCTCTTACACTATGTCAGATACAGATTGGCCCCCTTACATTAATAGCACATACTCTGACTGGGTGGAATTATCTGATTGAATTAGTACTATGTTTGCTAAGCTGGATTTCAGGTTTCCTGCACGGCTGTCCGTTTTTGAGTCTGTGCGCACGACAGATCGGACAACCAACACTCGCAAGCTTACAACCTATCATACACCAGCTCAACAATTCAAAGCACCAAGGGAAGTTTCCCCCCAGGTGCTATCCCCCCTCACTCGCAATATACCCGTCAATTCATCTCAATTTTGCCCTGTAAACAAGGCATATAGCGTTTGACGTGCCGTGCTCACCGTGGAGATGCTATAAGTATTCGCACTAAAGCGTTCACTAGGCCCTTTCCTGTACCCCTGTCATGTGCTCATCTCCAAACTGAAATGTCGGAGGCCAAGGTCTTGCTCCATGCCCTGATGGTACACAGCTTGCTCGAAGCTGCCTTGCCAATCCCACACCAACTCTACTCATGTTACCCCAACGACTCTCCCTGTCACCAGGCATGGTGCTGGATCCCAACTCACTCAATGGCTTTCTCCTTGCTCAATTACTGCCAGGTATGTCACCCCTGCCTTCTTCAATGCTGCATCATGCATCCTGCTCTGGGCTTTCTCTTTACATCCCCTGGTCTGCTACAACCCCGCTAGTTTTCATCTTTCAACACACGCCTGAGAGTAAGCAAACCTTTAGCCTCTTTAACACCAGACTGTCCACATGGTTGGTTTTCTTTACGGGGCGACACAATTGGACTGACAATGTCAAATATGTGCACAGAGATGATCCCTTTGTATGGTTTGCCATATCCGGCAGCGGTGTTGACACTCTACAAACGAGTGCAGCCATCCCCTGCTATGTAACTGACGACCCCCCAACTCGGCCCTACCCCGTACCAACGGTCTGCTGCCCTCATCAGATCTGGACTCATGTAACAGCGACGCCGCCTCCCCTCGTACACTCCCCACGGCCCCCCCCGTCTGTTTGCTTTCTTCAGACTGCCCCACCTACATGCCAAATCCTGTCCCCCAGGGAAGCTACCCTCCAACCCTCCACCTTTCTTGTTAATCTTGATGCCTGCCACAAGCCTCTGTTCAGGTTGACTGCCCTGTTGCTAGCTCCACCCCCCAATGTCTGTATTCCCCCTGCATCACTCTGCTCTTGTACCCCCAGTTTCCGCACCTACTTTCCATACCTCTAGGCTGTACGCTACTTGCATACTTAGCTATGCTCCAGAGATAGTGTTCCACTGCACAGGCTTCCTGAACTCAAACCCAAGCGGGCCCTTAACTGTTATGCTTCACTCTGGCGTCCCCATTGCACCTGCAGATTGGAAAGCTACCACACCAAGCCTGGGCTCAACACAGGTACAGCTAGCGATCCCATGCTCAACTGCCGCTCATCACCATCCTCCCCAGGAATGCACCAATGTACCACTATGCGCCCCCACAACCGAATTATCAGCCCATCTGCTGCCCTCATGTGGTCATTTTATGCCACTAGACTCATGCTCCACCAAGTGTTGCACAACTCGTTTGCTTAGTCAAGATGATGCTTCTGGATTGTGATATTCATTTCATATTTTTGTCTATGACACTTTTAAAAACCCACCTGGGTTCTATCAAAGTCTGGCTTATACCCAGCACACCACACTCACACGATTTCCTCACAATATGTACTCACACTACCACAATATCCTCACAGGATTACCTCACATCATTACCTCACATTACTTTCTCACCGTACTCTCTCACACTACTGACTCATCCCACTTCCTCACGCTACCTTATCAACCTTATCAAAATGCTGTTACACCAGCACACATTCATCGCCTGTTCAAACTGGCGTGCCCCCTCTCTCTATGTCTGATACTGCTACACAATCTTACACCAAACACATTCGTTGATAATTCGTTGATATACACCCAACTACCACTACCCATCTCATCTCCACTTTCATCCATATTCTATCATCCACCACGAGGGACTCCAGCGCACCCACCTCCCCGCTACATATTGTTTATCTACGGCTACCTACCCTACGTCACAATTCCACTCTCAGCCTACTAACCCCTCCCCATCGACTTATCATTTGCAAATACCCCCATCTGAATCTCCCCGCAGCTACTTCCATCCGCCCACCCACCAAATTTTCGCCCCGTCCAATACTTTACTCCCCACACCCACAATATACCCATGCCCACCCCATTACACAGTACTTTCCAAGATTGTGGTTAAGGCACTCCATATTACATCATTTCACATATGGCACCTCGCTAATGTTACCTCGGGAAAATACTACCTCAGGCAAATGTTACCTCGGAAAAAGGCTACCTCACTATACTGCTATCCATACCCTTTCCAAACAATTTTACACCATGATCTTTACTCTCTGTTCTCATTCAAAACAATTTTACACCACACTCATCACCCCGCCACATACCACCGCAACGTTACCCACCCACATGCCTTCTCATCCATGCCCCTACTCGATGGCATCCACCCAGGTCCCTCGCCCACTTATCTTACACCCGCCACATTAAATATTACAACCATCATTTACCCACGACCCATAATACACCTTTGCCATCCTCATAACATAAGCCCTAAAAAAACCGCTTGTCACACACAAACTACCCAACAATTGACCCCCCCTCACATGCATCTACGACCAGCTCTACTATTACACACAAAAATACCCCTCACAATATATCTCACCCGCATCCCCCCATCACCCATCCCTCATTTACACATGTCTATCGATCTCCCAACACCTATCTTATTACCCACTGCCCGCATGGTCGGTACCATCAAATACCCCCCCGCATCTAAACACTCTGTACCCCACCCTCCGTCACCCCATAATCAATTTAAGCTTGCATGCGCAACACTTATACTAATGCGATGTGGCGACATCCATCCAAACCCAGGCCCCGTCACTAACGATATCATTGGTGAACTCCCCACTGACCCACAGGAGAGGTACGCGTTATACTTTCAACAGAACACTGTCTCACTTATGCCGGCATATCAACATCTCTATGATCACTTCTCTCCCCTCCTCCCCAACTCATTACTTGCTAGTCATACACCTACACAGCCAATCGCCACCTTTGGTCTACCTAGTTGCCAATACCCAGCTCTCGCTAAAGCTCTTCGTGTACTAAAAGAATATCCAGCGCAACACCTCCTCTTCTCCTCTATCATTTCCATCCCCCATCTGTGCTTTGCTGCAGCAGACCCTTATACAAAGACCCAATTCATCAGTTAGCACAGTCTCTATTTTTTTACAATCCGTAAATCTTGTTAAATTGACTGTTGGAAGGGCGGCTGCCTGCTCCAACCCCTACTTTTCTCATGGATACAATACTCTCAATGGTTACCAGACCATACTATACCCACACTTCTCTTATTACTCACAGTACTCCAAAACACAAACACAAACATTGCATACCATTAACACCACTACCCCTATACTCTTGGCCCGCTACCACCACCTTGATTTACCGCTCAACCCCCTCCCTTACCCAATGATTACAATTCCCCGTGTCCTTTACCTCAGCCACTCTCCACACTTGCGTCATACCACAAGCAGGTCTTATTTTCAACACAACTGCTTCCCCATTAAACCACACACCCTCCTGTCCATAGGGACCATTAAGCTTACACCCACTATATATCCACCCCCCGCAGCATATCCTTCACTCCAAGCTGACTCATCATCCAACGTCCCCCCTCCCCTGCTATGTCCCAAATCGCCCACCAATCATCGCGCTTCCTCGCATCTACCCCCCTCTAACTCCTTCTCCCACCATCCTCACTTTACTCACTCTACACCCAAATTCCACAAGTCCCTTGACAAACACCACTCATAACCTTATCAATATCTTCCATCAGTACAGAAGTTCCACCAGCCATTTATCAGACAGCCGTCTCCCTTCCTCTGGCTCCATTAACAATGACAAGACAAACTCTACCTGTGTCCCCTCCCACACTTGCTATCAATGGATGAGCCACCATCTCATTAATACCCCCCACTATCATGACCAATACTACACTGGTGCCCTCATCTCTTCCAATTTATTCACCTCCATCCACATTACCCAAAATCCTGGATGCTACACTACCCCTCTAGCACTTAATAAGTATGCAGCCAAACATTACTTACAAACCATCTCCGCAACCCCTGAATTGAACGCTCATGTCTGCCCCAAGCCGCCTGCAATTAATTACTACATGCAAACACCTCCGCCACCCTGCCCCCATGCAGCACACTATACATCTGTCGAATCCACCCCTGATTGTCACATTCGCAGCTGGTTCTCTCGGACTCTACTGCATACTCATCAGCTTTCTCCACCTCCCCTTGCTTCTCTCTCTCCACCTCTCTGGTTTCTCGTCTCTAGTATCCGTAGTACCCACGCAGCAGCTGCTCCCCTCCCTGCCTCCTCTCTCCCTGCACATATGTCCTCCCCGCCAATTCTATCTACGTCCCCCAAATCTAGACCCAAAAACATGGCCTCCACGAAGAAATTATTCAACGAAAGCTCATCACGCCATCCTCGACGGTACCCATGCTGGCTGCTGATAAGCACACCCCTGCCCCGACAGCTCGCAACGTACCTCCTGGGCCACCCCCAACGTCCAACACCAAATCAGCCATTCAGCCACCACATGACGCCCAAATGCCTGATACCATGGACCGGTCCCATTGGCCCCTCCCAGCAACAGGCCTATGGGGATCTCTACTTCCTCAAGCCAGTGTCCCAAAAGGTCCTTGAGCGAGGTCACCAGTGCAGCTGCTCCAGCCCCTTCGGACTCGAAAAAGTCACGTAATCATCTCACAGGGACTTCCGAGCGGCAACCCCTGGAAGTCAACAGCAACAAAACAGCCCACCATCTCTGGTATGGATACCAGAACATGGAGATGTATGCATACCATGGAGCAACTGCTACTTTTGGGCATTCCTCCCTCTGAGTGCGAGATCCTGCAGGGCATGGTGGGCACTCAGCTTGCCATGCATTTTATGACAGAGACTTATGACCCGAGCGATAACTTTGAAATCCTGCACGTCTACAAACCCAACCCCGAATTGTCCTTCGGCTTTATTAATCTTGCTACCGAGGACACGCGCACACGAATCATGAACTTGGGCATCCGAATTGACAACGTCCTTATCAAGTCCCAAGTTAGAATCCCAAAGAAGAGCAGGTCGAAGATCACCGACAAAGAGGCTATCAGCTCATAAGGGGGGAGGGGGGGGGGGGGGGGGGGTTCCTCCTCACCTTGGGAGAAGAGGGAGGCTTCAAAGGAGGCCGCAATGAGGTGGAAGGAGGAGGAAAGGACGAGGGAGGAAGACAAGAAGAGGGAAGAGGGAAATGGGGGGCACGGAAAAGGGAAGGGGAAGAGGAGAGGGAGACACTGGCTTTGGAGGGCCCCTTGCGAAGTCCGTCGCCCGAACGGTCAATGAAGAAGACCCTGGACTTTGGGGCGCCGCTTGCAAGCCTATTGAGTGCATGGGACAGGCTTCCACCCTTATTCCGAGAGGGCCTTATGGGGGTTGCACCACAAGCGGGGACCGAGGGCAACATTGAGCTCATGGACGCAAAGGTGAGCCATTTTCCTTCACCTTGTTTTTGTTCCTTTGTTTTTCATTTTGTTTCTGGTTTGTTTCTAATTTTGTGGGTTTTGTGTTCCTAGTCATCAAGGAGGGTAGGCAAGTAGTGGAGGAAGGGAGGGAAGTAGTGGAGGGGACGGGGAAGGGACGGGCCCACGAGAGGGAGCCCAAGAGAAAGAGGCGTAGAAGGAGAGAGGTGCAGCCGGGGGAGGGCACTAGTGGGGCAACAAAAGACAAGGGAGAGGTAGTTCAGAAGAGCGTGGACGAGGTAAAGACCTCGAGTCCCCGCGTCCCTGATTTGCCAAAGATGGTGGTGCCCCCCTTAGAGACCAATAAGGTTGGTGACCCCATTGGTGAGTATTGGGAGGCCATGAAAAAACAGGCCTTCGACTTGGCGGCGAGGTGGTTCCCTTGGCATGTTGATTGCCATAGGCGAGCATTCATGCAAGCACTTGAGGGCCAATTTCCGGGTGAGTGGAATGAGGGGAAGCTCTTGGAGCTGGTGGGTAAGAACCTCAAGGACAAGAGTCACCGTGCGCGACAAACCATTCGCAAGGCACTCAAGGTAGGGGTCCAACCAACGACCATGCCACATGGAATAACCAAGGTAAGACGCATCACTTTGTCATTGGCCTCTTTGAATGCATGTTCATTGCGGTATGGAGTTCATTAACATTTATAGTGTCTTTGTTGGGGCTGGACAGGAATCTTGGGAGGCTCTCATTGCAGGGGAGAGGGAAGAGTTGAAGGCGGAGATCTTCGCGAGGGGCCGTGCGGCAACTGCGAGAAGTGTGCGGAATCAACACTCAAGTGGGGCCCGGGACTGGTCCTACTGGTGACATTTGGAACGGGCGGGAGAAAATGGGGGATATTGGACAAGTGGCAATCCAGAAAACACCATTTAATATCCCCTGACCTGGGAATTCGGCGCCGCATTTCCATCTTGGTCGGCTGCATAAAACCTTCTCGGAAGGAGAATGCAATAGCAGGCCGCACTTTATGATCCCTCTGGGTGTAAATGCGGCACCGCATTTCCATCCAGCGGGCTTGGATGAGACCAACATGGATGGAAATTCGGCGCCGCATTTCCATGAAGCGGGGTGGGACGAAACAATGTTGGGCGGAGGTGGCACCAACTTCAGACCCTTTATCATCCCCCGGGATGGAAATGTGGTACCTGGAACCTGGAACCTGGAATGGTGGACAAGGTGAAAAGAACCACCTTGCTGGAGGTTTAGCAATGATTTTTCAAATTCCATATTGAAACCCCGAAGTTTAAATTCATTGTCATGCTTCCCCGGATACAACGGATCTCGACATAGCAGCCGACATCAATACATGCAGAGACTCCTACACACTGAAACTTAAACAGAGACCGGATTGCAGAGAACATAAACATGCTGATGCAAAATGTGTTCACTGTAACACTGTAACTAGGTATTTACTGTAACTATCATGTCCTGACGACCTTCTTCAAGCAACCTCGTGAAAACAAAGTGTGCTTGGTGGCGGATCTGATCGAAGTGCACCACCACCTCGTCTTCCTTCAAATCGTCGCACCCATTGAAGAAATGGATCAAAACTGCGGGCTCGGAATGTCCGTTCAACTCCTCATGCCCCTGATCCAAACATCCCCAAACGATGCTGGGTCCGGATAGAACTCTCAGTTGTACTGCATGGAGATGATATCCACTGGCAACACTTCCACTTGTGTGCAATTGCAACACGATATCTATCCAGGTCCTTGGATAGGGGCAAATCCGTGTCCATGATCCGCACATTCCACAGTCGCCAAATACCACTTCGCGGGTCGTCTCCCCACCTGTCTAGTAGATCTCGTGTCCATTCGTGGACATGTATGGACACATGGTGTCGAGGCGGGGAGCTGCTGAAAAGTGGACTTGGACATAATAAGACAGCAATGTCACCAACACGGGCAGAATGTCCTCCCTCATGTTCAAGCCATGGGCAACTTGCAGCACCACACCCGATAGAAACGAGCGACAGATTGAGGAAAGAAGCGGCAAAGGGGAAATGGGGATTGTGTGGAAATGGCTCTCACTAAGAATGAACTATATAGGGTCCGGGGGTAGGATGATAGCATATCGCGAGGAGAGATCGCCATGTGGGGGGCCAACTTCATCCCCGTGGATGGAAATGCGGTGCCGCATTTCCATCCTCAGGGGTTGGATGATAGCATATCGGAGGGAGAGATCACCATCTGGGGCCCAACTTCATCCCCCCGGATGGAAATTCGGTGCCGAATTTCCATCCGGGGGGGGGTAGATGAAAGCTTCTCGGGCATCCGGTGGGGGTGGATGAAAGCTTCTCGTGGGGAGACGAGGCCAGCTGGCAGCCCAACTTCATCCCTCCGGATGGAAATTCGGTGCCAAATTTCCATCCGGTGGGGGTGGATGAAAGCTTATCGGGGGGAGAGAAGGCCAGCTGGCAGCCCAACTTCATCCCCCCGGATGGAAATTCGGTGCCGCATTTCCATTCGGGGGGTTGGATGAAAGCTTCTGGGGGGGAGAGAGGGCTAACTGACAGCCCAACTTCATCCCCTCGGATGGAAATTCGGTGCCGCATTTCCATCCAGGGGGTTTGGATGAAAGCTTATCGGGGGGAGAGAAGGCCACCTGGAAATTCGGTGCCAAATGAACAACGCGGCTTCTCGTTTTGCTGCAAGCCTCTATAAGAGTCTGGACAAAGGTCGGGCTTTTCTCCTGGGCCCCTCTCCAAGGAACTAGCACTAACCGTATGGACAGAAAATCTCTTAAAACATAAGACCTTGTGGCATGATCGCCAATAGGGTTGCGTTTGGCCTCCTCAAACATATGTTGGAATCGACGTAGTTGTACAGCATGTCGTCCACAATAGGGTCGCACTTCTTGTCAATGAAGCCCCTTCCACCATGAATCTCGAACTCCTCAACAGAGGCAGGAATGCAAGGCAGATGCACTTTGACCAGGCAAATGGCCTCGAAAAGACGAGTCTGCATCAAGGAGGATACGATCAGGAATTTCCAACAAACGCAATGCAATTTTCAGAGGCGGGGAATGTATTTAGCTCAGAAAATGTTGGAAAGACAACAAAGTGACAATGGGAGAGGGGTTCACTAAAATTGTGTGCATCAACGCATACAGCTTCAGAGGGTACAAAAGAATTGCAAAAACAAATAAGAGGAAACAAAAAATGGGTCAGTGAACTACCATCTGGCCTGGAGAATCTCCCTTGGTCACATACAGACTGTTCACAATTCCAAGTCTTCAGTAGATCCACATTCCAGAGGCTTTCAAATAACTGGCTAGAGCTTGACAACACCATATGTTGATCGACTGCATGAGGAAAAGAACTCCGGAATCGGAAAGGAAAAAGTTGCAGAAGGAGGATACCTAGCGACCGTATCTTTCATCAAAAGAATTCCACAAAGGCGAGGCATCTATTGGAGCTATATCCGGAACTGGAAGCCCGTCCGGAATATCCAGAATAATTAACTCCGCAGCAAAGGATTTCTTTGCACCATTCACCCAAGAAGGGTTGTTGGATGTCTGTAAGCGAGGAATCCCACACAGAAATGAGGAAATATCGAAGAAATAGAAAAAAACAAATGCCACACAAAGCAGAAGAATTGGAAGAAGAGAAAATAGTCAGCATACCGAGCTGAGAAACTCGCAAAGCTTGTCCCAGGTCGGAAAAGGAGCACCAGTCTAAGTAGATTTCGAGGACTCCATCATGGCAAGGAATCCCTCATTGACCATTTCGACCTTGGATGGGAGAATGATTCTGAAAGGGTGCTCAATGGCATCATAAGGGCAGCTTGCCTCTAGTTTCGACACCAACTTACTCCTCTTGTCGGGTTTTGGAATAGGCTGCTGTACTTGAGCATCTGCCTGCTGGGCAGCCAGAGGGCCAGGCTCTGGTTGATTTCCCTTCCTCTTCCATTTCTCCTTTCTGCCCTTCGGAGGAGTGCTTTGGGCTGTGGGGCGCATTGTGGGGCAAGAATGTACTATGTCACAAGTTCCCTTCCAACATATACACGTGTTGCAGTTCACGTTGGGTTTCATAACCATCCATGTGCCAAGGGCGAGAATAGAGAGGCTGCGGAAAATGCATCAAGCATGATTCAAGAGCACGTTAAGATGAAGCCATGGTCGACCCCGGGAGCTATTTCCTTGTCAAGTTCTTGTGGCTGATGGCACAGAGACAGTACGTCTTGAGGGAGAGGCTTTGGAAGATATTCTTGAAGAGTTTGCCGATGTTTGTAGCCCCAATGTGAAAAACAAGGTCGCATCTGCACGTGTCAATTCCATCATGTCCATATTGGAGTTGAAGCGTCTGAGTACATACCATTTCATTCACAGCAATCTCCTTCCAGGTCAGCATACTTCTCATCTCCCCCATGTTTTCAAGATGTCTGTTGCTGGTCCCGGGAGTGGTGTTGATCTTGTGCGTCGCATGAGTGAGGGGGATCTACACACAAGTTGGGTAGTATTTGACCATGTCAAACGCATCAAGGATTGGACAACTCTTGCGTGTCATGTCTATGAACCATATGTCAAGCGAATGATGACCATTGCCATTTGCGATATGAAAACAGAGGATGCAGATGCTCAGGTGTTATTATGGGAGATGATCAATGAACAAGCAAAACTTGCTGGCTTGAACAAACCAAATTTTGCTGGCTTCATGGCGGATGCAGCAGGAGCGAATTGGGCTGCTGTTCGAAGGGTTTATGGATCTGATCCCAATGTCCCAATGGAAGGTAAAGAAAGAACATGTTTATATCATTGGGCTGAAAGCCTCCGAAGACACACCAACGACTAAATCTTGGAGGACTTCCGTGAAAGGCACACTCAGCTCTGTTATGAATGGAAAGATAGTGCTACCTTGGAGGATGCTACAACCACATACATTGCAATTCGGGCTTGGTGGCTCTCTTCAGGAGCATGCACAGAAAAGAGTCTGCCAAAACTAGATTCATGGCTTGCATGGTGGCACTACAGATATCGAATGTGGGGCCAATGGATGAGAGAGGACATGGATGTGGAGGCAGATGCAGATATGCCTACCACTAATTTGTCGGAGGCAGTCCATTCTGCTTGGTGGAAGACAGCAGGCAATGGGAAAAAAATGAAGGTGGATCTATATGAGGCCACCATGCATGACATGTCACGAGCTCTTTTGCAGCAGGCAACATTTTACAGGCACACCACAGGAAAGACATGGGGGACGGGGCCCGACAAAGAGGAGCTCATGTTGCATCAAGCAGCTAGATCTAATAGCCCAGCAAAAATGGGTAAGGTTATACGTGGCATAGTAGCTGGAACACCCATGCACACAAGGGGGGTTCAATTGGAGGGAGACAATCGCACTATTCCGGTCAAACACAAGTTAGGCGATGAGCATGGTGGGCCAAACGAATCTTGGAGGTGTGATATGAATGTAAAGACTGTTCCAGTGCGCGCCACTGGGATGCCCAGTCCACACCAGCCATCTAGGTTCGTCAGCTCCAAATCAAGTCATGACATTCCTAGTTCTTCGACTTTCTGTGAGACAAATCCACATGTTGCTATCCCTCCTCAGCCAATGCAATGGGGAAATCCAGTGAGAGAGACACAAGACTTTTCCGATGCATTGTTCAGGATTCAGCGGACAGGTCCTGCTTCCATGGTTCGTTGTTCTGCCTTGGTTGGAGTTTCTAAAGATAAATGCAAAGCGCTCATTAGGAAAGGTAAAGGAAGTCCTGCACCTTGCTTCACTGGCAAGTTACTAGCACCGAACATGAAAGAACCAAAACTGCAAGTTTTTTGGTTTTGCCCCACAGATGTTTTGTCGTGTGTTGGAGGGACCGTGCCATCCTATTGCTTGGGAAAACCGGGTATACCTAACGTGTGGCCTGTGAAGGTTGGAACCAACCTTACACAAGAAGAGGTGGACAACTTGACCCTTGCAGGTTTTCGACTAGTCCATCCTCCCAACGTTCCTGATCCGAACTTTCCTGTGGGACCACTTCCAGTGGAACAACATATGCATCAAGGTGTTGTCCTTCCTGTGGGTAAGTATCCCACTACACGCTATGGGGTGCGCATTCGGCGTCGGGATCCGACTCCTCGACACTTGAGTCGCCAAGAGTCAGCGGAGACTCTTATTGTTGAGGTTCGTGGATTCAGAAACGTGCCTCAGCCAGGTTATGGGAGAATTTACCAGCTACAAACAGAGGGATCTACCAGAGCAGGATTGGTTTACAATGTATACATTGGTCAGTTTCCATCTTGTGATTGTCCCGACTTTGATGAGCTATCTGTCAAGAAGAAAAAACAAACATATCTACCTTGTAAGCACATGTACTTCATGTACAACGTGCATCTAGGATGCGCCGGGGCTTATGAGATCCACCAACCTTCCCTTAGCCAGTTAGAGGTTAGGGCTATGCTAAAGAAGGACCCTAGTTCAACTTCTTAGTGACACATGAAATGCACAAAAAAAGAACCTCTAACTTGTGCCGTTCATTTTCATGCATGTGACATGTAATTATCTTGTTACTACTTTATTCCAAACATGACACATAGCATTAGTTAGTACAAAAGTTCCTATTTTGGTTAAAATGGAACTTGTGTACTTGTCATACAAGTTTTCAAATTATAGAACTGCTTGGCATTACAAACAGACATGCAATGTGGTGGTTCCAAACATGACACATATGCATTTGTTAGTATCCATATTTTGGTTAATATGAAACTGTTTTCCTTGAATACAAGTTTGCAAACTATTACTTTGGCCAGGGATCTTGTATTCTCTTCAGTTTAAGGTGGTGCATTAGTTGGAGTTAGTGGTCACATGCATCTTTGACCATTGACTACTGATTTTGTTAGCTAAGATTTTTATTTTTATTTTTTCTATATACATATGATGTAACATTTGCATATGCAATAAATACATCGTATTCTATGTTATATAACTCCACTGCATACAATCTACAATGTGTGCATACAAATTTGTCACATGCATATATAATAAGGGATTTTGTGCATGCATGCACGCAACCTGTGCATATGGAATAGCAACCCCCCAGCCAGTCTGTTCCCTGGATTGTGCAACAGACTCGGATGCACTGGCCTCACCGGGACCCTGTGGACGAGTTTCTGCTGAGTTCCCAACAACATGTTTTTGGATCTGTCAGTATGAGTGTTTTGATCGAGTCCACTTTTCCCCCAGGCACATTCACTGACGATGTCATCAGGTCACCGGTAAAGCATTCTTATCCAGCTCCCCGTGGCCTGCCCTCTATGACCTTCCAGCTTAGTCCCGTTTTCATGCGCTCAGTGGCAAAAGCCATGGATGAGTCTTACGTGATGACCGAACTCAATCTGGGAACGCAAAACCGTATCAGAGATCTTACAGAAGAGTCTGAGGAAGCAATTGTCGGTGGGTCTTCCATACATGTTCTTGATGTTTCCCAAGTCCATGGAGATCCGAACACCCAGCCGGCTGTCCACCAGACTGACCAGCACACTGAACAGTCGACACATGGAAGGACTGCCGAGCAACTTGTGGCGGGGCAGCATACTGTCTTCATTGATGAGCAGACTGAACCATAGACTAACCAGCAGACTGCACAGGTCACAGATGGAAGGACTGACCAGGATGGCTCGGAGCGGCAAAATGCACAGCTCAGCTCTAACTGCACACTTCAGACTGCACGGCCTGACCAGCACACTGCACACTTCACAGAGGGAAGGACTGACGACCAACCTGCCACCGAGCACACTGCCCACATTGATGAAGAGACTGAACCGCAGAGTTGCTAGCAGACTGCACAGTTCATAGACGAAAGGACTAACGAAGAACCGGCGACCGAGCAGACTGCCCACATTGAGCAACAGACTGAACATGCTAGCAGGCACACTGACAAAGAACCACATGCGGCGTAGACACCGTCTGGTATAGCGCTGGATTACATGGAATTTGCTCCCTCACCCCTTGGGCAGGTTGTGCCATTTCCTCTTTCAGCACTATTGTTTATGTTTTAGCACATTGTGAAATTGGGCTAATTCGCCTTTTTGCTCGGTATCCTCACAGGATGTTCGTCCCTCCGTCGGTGTGGGGGTGAGCACGTCCCCCAATGCGCGGGTTAGTTCTACGTATGCGACCCACGAAGCTGCAAAGACAGGTCCAGCAAGTGTAAACAAACCTGCTGACCAGCCTCTGTTGCAAAGTAGGGCGGCAGCGACCATGCTGAGGAGGTCGAGGAGGGTCCGAGTACCAAGGGACCGGCGAAGAAAAAGTCTGGCGTCTTTATGAACAAGAACCGCAAGCTGGCCTTGGACATGGACAAAGATATGGGTCATTTCCTGGAGCAGCACAGGTGAGTACTGTGCTCAGTCTCCTCGTCTTTCTTTGTCGTTAAGTGCTTTGCGCTCTGTTGTGGTCAGTCCGCTCGCTGGTCAGTCTGCTGCTAGTTTCATCATTGTCTGTTGTGATTAGTTTTGTCAGTCTGATGAACTGTTCAGCCTATAGAGTGTTTGGTACCATGTTGACGTTAGTCTGTTCAGTATGAGCTGTGGTGTCAATTCTATGAGAAATCGGTTGAGGTTGCGTTCACCAACACTATTGCTGTTCTTCCAACGTCGACGTGGACGGTGTTGAAGTCATTGGGGGTGGGGCAACGTGAAAGCCTTCTGGAGGTCTTGAAAGGTTGCCTCAGCACTGGACGACTGGGCAAGGACTTGAAAGAGTGCGATTTCATTTTGGTGCCAATTGGGGACGAGTAAGAACTCTTCCGAGTCTGCTAAGACTGTCTCCTAAGTCATAGTTTGGTTTCGCAGTGTCATCTTGACTCTGAGCGATTAAGTTGACCTCTGTATTTGTGCAGTGGACTGGGTTTGAAGATTGAGTCTAGTGAGTGCTGAGTCTGCTGAGTGGTCGGTCTGCTGAGTGTTAGTCTACTGAGTCTGCCCATCATGATTGTGCAATGACGCCATGTTGTTTGATACCATTGCAGGGGGCACTGGAGTGTTTGTATCATCGACCTCCGCAAGGGCTGTTACACTCACCTGAACTTTATCAGGGACTCGCATAGTTGTCCCTTTGTTCTAGGGTGGATTCAGAAGCTTCATGCTGAGTGCTTAGGGTACTCGATGGACTCACCGGATGGCATGAGATTGTCCAAGCATTTCAGTTCCACGCGCCTGATGTGCCCCAACAACCATTCAGCTGGGAGTGTGGCTTTTACGTCATGTCATTCATTCAAGTGTTTTATGAGTGGGTAAAAGTCAGAGGAAATGTCTCCAAGACTGCAAAGCCAGAGAGAGGAACACCTTTCACGAAGGACTGGTTTACTTTCAAGTTTGCACTTGGGTAGCGAATGCAGTGCCTCCTCTAGGGTTTTGGCCTGATGCGAGCTACAGTGCTGATTGACTATTTGTGTTGTGATCACAACATACCAGAGAACCTATACATGCGCCTTAAGTTGTCCTGATTTATGTGACATCAAATGGAGCTTGCAAGTTAGAAGACTGAATAGGTTTCCATGTTTTTAGGTTCTCAGAAATCCTCACTTGTATAGAACCCTTGGCATCAACATGCCAAACCAATAGCAAGCGGGCTGAAATCGGGGCTGCAGGATCTGATTGCTTCTGTACTAACCTGCGACTATTTGGTTGTCGAATAATCCTCTGCTACTAACGTTGCAAAATCTCTTTCTACACATGCATCACTAACATAGAAAGTGTTTCTTTTCTTTCCATTTGTTCTTCTTCTTAATCACGATGACTACTAACGGGGATAATATGGGATTAGGATTCTCTCAACAAAACAAGCTAGTTGGTAGATCTAACTATGTTGTATGGAGTTTCAAGGTTAAGAATCTTCTGATGAGAGATGTCATTTCTCATGTTCTTGATTCCAAGTTTGAAGTAACTGAGGACAATGAAGAATTGTTTGAGAAACAACAGAGGAAAGCCTTGTCATTTATTCGGGACACTCTCTAGGACAGACTTATCCCCTCAGTGAGTCGTATAACTGACCCCGAGGAGCTATGGGATCATCTAGCAAAGGTGTTTGAGGTCAAATCTAACTCTAGAAGGCTCAACATCATAAAGAAATTATCTCTTCTCAAAAAAGATGATGACACTTCCATGGAATCTTTTCTAGGCACAGTCACTGACTTGGTGAATCAACTTGCTTGTTTTGGAGAAACCATAGAGAATGATGTTCTTTCAGAGATGGTACTGAATGCCCTTCCAGATTCATACGAGCATTACACTCAATCAATCATGATTGCTTACAAAGAAAAATTGCCGGATTTCGAAGAACTTTCTGGGATGCTGTTGTATGAAGAATCCCAACGAGAGCTCAAGAGCAAGAAGACCAGTGACGAGGATGAGACACTTTGGGTGAAGTTCAAGAAATTTCATCAAAAGGAAGGAGGGGCCAATCACGGAAACTTTCACATCAAGAAATCCACATCTTGCTGCAATAGATGCGGCAAGCCCAGCCACCGGGCTCGAAACTGCGTTGTGCCATATGAGGAAAACGGCGTGAGCGTAATGTCAAGTTATTTTACCACTAGTGTGAAACTAGCTAGGAAATAGCTAGCTTTTACATATTGACATTTGGGATTGGCCCAAGTGTCAATCCAGGGGTCAAGGCAGATTTAGGCCCTGGAGTGGTTATCTTCACGGCAAGCGCGGGAGGCTCATCTTTCTCGAGTTGAGCCTCACCGCGCCTAGCTATGGCGCCGTAGTGTGGATTCCCCATGGCGTGGGGTGCACTTGGCTTGACTTGTATTTGAGTGATGAGGTTATATATGCATGAGTTTATGCTTCAGCTTTGTGAGCTCGCATGAGCTTGTGCTTGTATTCTTCTTCTTTATCACTCGAGAAAGATCAGCTCGAGTCTGTGAGTGCCAGGTTCGAGTTGCTTTGTAGCACTTGTGTTTTCATGAGAAGCGGTTCAGCCTAGAGTGCAGGGATCCGTGCATGAGCCTATCCAAAGTGGATAGAGTGCAAAGACGAACAGGTTGCAGGTTTGCAATGGATAGAGAGGCGGGTAGCCTATGTTGAAGAGCGGCGTTGCATAGCTCAACGCTATGGCAACCAAGTTTGGGCTTCTAGTGTGAAGCGGGGGAGATGCTGGTCTCGAGTGGGTGAACTGGTGGTCGTCTTCTTCAGCTGCAGGCCAAGTTAAGGAGCTGCAGCAATGTGGAGCTGCGAGGGGCTGTGCCGGGCTGCGCTGGTGGCCTTCGGGGCTGTGACGGGCTGTGAGGGCCTGTGACGGGCTGCGCCGGTGGCCTTGGGGGCTGTGATGGGCTGTGAGGGGCTGTGCCGGGCTGCGCCGGTGGCCTTCAGGGCTATGACGGGCTGTGTCGGGCTGCGAGGGGCTGTGCCGGGCTGCGCCGGTGGCCTTCGGGGCTATGACGGGCTGTGAGGGCATGTGAGGGCCTGTGCCGGTGGCCTTCGGGGCTGTGACGGGCTGTGAGGGCCTGTGACGGGCTGCGCCGGTGGCCTTGGGGGCTGTGATGGGCTATGACGGGCTGTGCCGGTGGCCTTTTGGAGCTGTGACGGGCTGTGAGGGGCTATGACAGGCTGTGTGGCGGGCTGTGACAGGCTGTGCCCACTCGCCTGTGGGGCTGTGACGGGCTGTGAGGGGCTGTGACAGGCTGTGCCCTGTGCCCTGTGGGGCTGTGGCGAGCTGTGACGGGCTGTGAGGGGCTGTGACAGGCTGTGCGGGGCTGTGACAGGCTGTGCCCTGTGGCCTGTGGGGCTGTGACGGGCTGTGACAGGCTGTGGCAAGCTATGACAGGCTGTGATGGGCTGTGATGGGCTGTGGCGGGCTGTGACAGGCTGTGGCCTGTGGCCTGTGGGGCTGTGACGGGCTGTGACAGGCTGTGCCCTGTGGCCTGTGGGGCTGTGATGGGATGTGACAGGCTGTGACAGGCTGTGACAGGCTGTGGCGAGCTGTGATGGGCTATAAGGGGCTGTGACAGGCTGTGCCCTGTGGCCTGTGGGGCTGTGGCGGGCTGTGACAGGCTGTGTCCTGTGCCCTGTGGGGCTGTGACGGGCTGTGTGGCTGTGGCGAGCTGTGACGGGCTGTGAGGGGCTGTGACAGGCTGTGGCGGGCTGTGACAGGCTGTGCCCAGTGGCATGTGGGGCTGTGAGGGGCTGTGAGGGGCTGTGGCCTTTGGGGCTGTGACCCCTGTGACCCGTGTCGGGCTGTGACAGGCTGTGCCCTGTGGCCTATGGGGCTGTGAGGGGCTGTCATAGGCTGTGGCCTTTGCGGCTGTGACCCTGTGACCTTTGTAGGGCTGTGACAGGCTGTGCCTGTGGCCTTTGAGGTTGTGATGGGGTGTGACAGGCTGTGACCCTGTGACCTGTGTAAGGCTGTGACAGGCTGTGGCCTGTGAGCTGTGTGGGCTTGTGTTGGTCTGTGGTGGCCCGTGTTGACCTGTGGACGGCCTGTGCTGACTTGTGGAGGCACTGGTGGACTGCCTAAGGACTGGTATGTGGTCTTGAAGGCCGAATTTTGAAGCTCGTGGAGGGCGGTTTGAGGAGTATCTTCATGATATTCCCATGGTCATGCAAGTGAGGGAAGAGAAGAGAGGAAGAGTGTTGGGATGAGGGCATGCTGGGGTTAGGCATTGCTTTAGCTTCTCTTCCTCGTAGTTTCCACCCTCTCATTAGGCCAAGACCTTTCCGTAGGTGGAGGCAAGAGTCAGTCCGGGTTTGGGCTGGGGTGTCCTTGCAGGAGCAACACCGTGGAGTTGTTTTTGGTGTGGGGGAGTTGTCGTTCTGATTTCTTGTGTTTGGATCCCCTCCATACCTGCATGCTTGACTGTGCGCCATGCTAGTTTTGTGTGGGCGCTTGTTTTTATAGGTGATTGGTCCGGATTTGATCACCGGCCAGTCCTAGAGCATGCTGTCGATGGTGAGGCTGGGGTGATGACCAGCCAGACCATCATTGTTTCTCATGTGGTGAGGTTGGAGGTGATGACCAGCCAACCATAGGAGTGCTTGCGGTGGATGCAGGTACAGGTGTAGGCTATGTTAGGAACTTAGTATTCCAAACCCTAAGCCGCAACAGGTTCTCTACCCGGTTACCTTGTGGAGAGGGGGTTAGGGACATGTTCATGACCGGTTGAGTGTCAACACGGAGGTGCCACTAGTTGCTGGGGACAGTGCCAGTTTGAGCACTAGCGATACTAGTGGGTACACGAGACGAGGTGTGCGGTTTAGGCCACCTTCACCTCCTGTGTCTTCTATGGAAGGTTCTGATTCGGATTGTGAATCAGGAGGACTCATACCGGCGGTGCAAGTTGTTTCTTTGTCATTGTTGTGGGACACAATGGAGGAGATGTATGGAGCTACCAAGGGGCCACAAAGGTACTCTGGGGCGGTGGGCACCATCGAGTTGGATGATTTTATCCAAGAGTTTGATAGTTGGTGTGATTTGCAGCAAATGCGCAATCCACAACTATTTACGCCTTTCATGACATGGAAGGGGCTGTTTCAGCACCTTGAGGGGCCGCCTATGGATGATTACCATGAGTTCAGGCGGGGGCATGAGGTTGAGATCGAGGAGTGGAGGATGTACTGGTCACCCGACTATGTCTCCATCACTAGGGGCACTAGAGCCACGAGGGCAGTGGCTACACCTGCCGCTGCACCGGCAGCTTCAGCAAGTAGCAGTGGGACTGGTGGGACTGGTGGTACAGTAGCTACGACGTCCACCCAAGCCACTACCGCACCAGCACTAGCACCCGTGCCTGCCTTCAACCATGTTGTGGAGTTCTTCGAAGAGTTGAGAGGGAACTACCAAGGGGTGAGGACAAAGAAGTTGCGGAGCTTGCAAGAGTTCCAACGAAAGCCGACCGAGAGCTTGAGGGAGGCTTTCACTCGCATGAGGCGCTTGATAAATGTAACCCAAGGGGTTACGGAAGCTCAGGCAGTCCAATTCTGGAATGGGATATTGGACAAGGAGCTGAGGAGAAGGGTGCGGGATGCAACTCTCCTACAAGCGGCCCAACCCACCTTAGCAAATGTGTTTTTGCTGGTAGAGCGGATAGAGCTCAACATGGTGGAGGAACGAGTGGTCATGGTGGGATTTGCTAAGGAGACACCACGGGGTAGTGGTGCTCCTAGCCACCCACTACCTCAATGTGCTCAAGGCAACAAGGGGGCTCAGGTGAAGCTCAGGGAAGGGCAGAGAGGACCTTAGATGCAGGGGTCTCTCCCTTCATTTGCTGGGCAACAACGGGCGGATGTGGTGTGCTGGACATGTGGAGGACCCCATGTCAAGAAGGATTGCCCAGAGGGAGGCAAAGGGCCGGCACATGCACAGCCTGCACAGTTGCAGTGTGGGTATTGTGGCAAACACGGGCATCGAGAGGCCCAGTGTTATGGTTTGCATCCTGAGTTGTGCCCAGGCCAGTTCCAAGGGAACAATGGTGGCTGGGGGCGAGGTGGAGCAGCCCAGAGAGGACGAGGTGTAGGCTAAGGGCAAGCTCAACATGGCCAAGGACGCGGTGGTCAGGGGGTTGACCAAGGCTGGCCAACCGGCTTCAGCAGCTAGAGCAGAGGCTCGCTGCCATGGCTATAGCTCAGGTGGTACCGGCTCTAAGGCCGGATGGTCCACCTCCTGCTCCTAGGGAGGAGATATGGGAGGCATGGGATTCATGTGTGGAGCAGCACTACCACTAGTGTAGGTGGAGTCTGCTGCAGCCGTGACTCGAGGAGCAGCACGAGTTCCTGAGCCACGAGGTGCAGAGGTGGAGTTGGATCCACAGCGTGGGGAAGCAAGCCATCAGGCTAGGCTTCCTTAGTCATTCACATTGGCGGAGACAGTGTCGACGCCATCCATGGCACCTAGTTCTCGCCCGACTGTTACCGAGGCGGAGGTTACTATGCCATTGGGGAGAGCTACACGGGTAGTACCACTACCTAGTATTGCCAAGGCTACGACAGCTAGTGTGCTGCTAGGAGCGGCCACATCTGTGTGCCAGGCTCCATTGTTCTCGGCTACCATGATTGCGACGCCGGGGGTAAGACCAGCTGAGGTGTTCAGGCTGGCAGCTACACTCTGTGAGAGTGGGGAGGTTACTTCATCTTCTGCGGAGATACTGGGAGGTGTAGTGCCGGAGGGATCCTCGGATTTGAGGGTCAAGACTGCCACGGCGGCGCCATGGCAAGCTGCAGCTGCCAGGTTGATGGAGCTGCCAGCTAGGCCAGCCATTGAGCGCGCCATGGTGACACCTGGAGTTGTCATGTTATACAACCAGGATGGCATTTTCTGTTTGAGTGGACCGGCAGGCAAGAGGTACCGGCCACTGCGGGTCTTGTTGGACTCGGGAGCTCAGCCATTGATGCTGGGCAGAGCTGCTATTGCAGGCTTGGGCCTCACGGAGGCGGATATGGAGCCTTGACATTTCCAGATACAGACGTCTCTGGGAGGATCGGAGCAGGCTCGGGGCATGACACGGCGTGAGTTGGCTATCAGACTACGGCCCGATCACCCTACAGATGGCTCAGTGATGCGAGCCAAGGCCATTGTGACAGACGCGGTCTCATACGATGTCCTGGTTGGTGGGGCAGTGTTGTACCCCATGGGCTTCACCCTGGATTTTTGGGAGGAGTCAGCTTCCTATAGGCCTGCATGGTAGTCAGGGGAGGGCCGGCATGTGCAGCTCCCTGTGACGTTCATAGGAGGAGTTGCGGTTGCCCAGCGAGGCAAGATGCCGACACTAGTAGCATTCACAGCGGCAGTGAGTTGGCCTAGAGAGTTGCTTGAGGGCAACGCTCATTCAGAGGATGTGCCACCTCCAGGAGAGCAGGATGACATGTATGGTATGGCGGAGTTGCCTACCATGGTTGCTCAGACTCCATTGTGGGGCACGAGCAAGGATTTGCAGCGGGATGCTGATCGACGGGTGCAACAAGCCTGGGTGGAGGCTTTTGTACCGTCAAGAGAGGAGGAGAGTGCGGGGATTGCACCAGGACCACCTCAGTTGTCTCCATTGGACACCACACCTATTGTGTGGCAGTATCCGGATGAAGGCATTTGTCTTCTGGACTTGTTTGGCGGGATCAGCACCGGATTGGCTGCTGTGTTACAGGCAAGTGTACGAGTTTGGCGTTACCTATATGTGGAGAGGGATGAGACTACACGACGCATTTCACTTCGCCATGTTGCTCAGTTGGTGCAGCGGTACCCTGAGTTGTTGTCGGTGTCTGCAATTCGTCAGCAGACATTTCGTTGCTGGGGGCGCAAGATTTGGAGCGGGTTGGCTCCATTGATATGGTAGTGGCAGGTTGGCCCTGCCAAGGGCATTCATCAGCCGGGCATGGCAATGGATTGCGAGACTCGAGGTCGGGTCTGTTTTGGGAGATGGTGCGGGTTTTGCGCCACTTGCAGCTTCATCAAGCTGTATCTCCAGCATACATCTTGGAGAATGTGCCACTGATGGGCGATTCTCGGGCCAGGGTGATGGCCACTGTGCATCAAGTTCGGTCATGGCTTGGGTCAGCAGTGTTGCTAGATGCAACTACAGTGGGGTCACGGGCTCATCGTCCACGGCTATGGTGGACTAACTTGATGCCACCCGCACTGCTCAAGCGTGCATTTGATGGGGTGCAGCGGCCAGCACATCTCACAGTGGATAGCATTCTGGACACAGGGAGGCAGTCTCAGCGTGTGAGACACGATGACCGTTCGCCTTTGGCAGTGGTCAACAAGGTGGGTCAACCACGAGCAGCATTACCTACACTGCTCAGCTTCCCAGGATCGCATGCTTTCCGAGATAGTGGACCTGGCCTCCTGTGGGATGCTCAGTTGCAGCAGTTAGTGGAGCCTAATGCTGACGAGCGTGAGCGGGCAATGGGTTTTACCACTGGTACCACGGCGGTGTCGTCTCTTTCTGAGGCATCACATCGTCAAGTGTTGGGGCAAGCAATAGATCTCAATTGCTTGACCTGGATTATCAGCTTGTCTATGGCTGAGCAACGCAGAGTGCGGAGTACACTTCCCTCAATGGTCTCTCTGCCTACCGAGACGGTACAGGCAGTGAGTGGGGGTGAGCCGGTGAGGACCACAGGGCGTAGTCATCCATGGCACACGTGGGAGGTGCTCGAGGTTCAGAGGGAGTTGGCAGCCAAGGCGGCTGTGATAGATGAGGTTGGGGATTCTTCTCGGGTTGAGGAGGTCCTCAATGATGAGATGATGGGGCAGGATGAGGTCTTGTCATTGACTGAGCAGGCAGAGAGTACTGCTCAAGAGGTTGCAGCATAGCAACCACGGGACGCGTCCTCTACCTCTAAGTCTGCTGGACTTAAGGTTGCAGTTACGGAGGACAATTGAGAGCCTGATATTGGACCTATTGTCACTAGAGGAGAGAGACGACATATACGGCGGTTCCTGAGGCTTGCAGGAATTGCTTTGCCTCTCGTGCTACGGTGGAGGAGCATGAGAGACATGTTCAGGTTGTGCATCGACCGGGTTTGGTCAATAGGGATGCGGATGGATTGAGTCGCAATCCATGCACGAGCCAGCAAGTTGACACTGGAGCTCAGTGGCATGGTGAGACGGACGAGGAGATGATGTCGGGATGGCACGCATCTGCATTTTTGTGTATCTTGGCATCGGGAGGTCAGGTTGGACCTACAACATGGATGACTGTAGACGGAGTGTCTGAGGACCCTGAGGCTAGTGATGAGCCAGGTGGTGCCAGAGATATACATGAGGATTCGGCTGTGTTGGACTACCTCCACACGGGAGACACGACAGCCACTGTGACTGCCAGGGAGATGGATCAGATCCTATAACGAGCCAAGAGGTTTAAGTGGGAGGGGATACACCTATTTCAAGTGTGGGAGGATGGTTGGGTGAGGATTGTGCCTCACCCCACACAGCGTGCACGGTTAGTGCGGCATGCCCATGAGGAGTTGGGGCATTTTGGAGTGCGACACACTCACAGTTTACTGCAGGGGCAGTATTGGTGGCGTGGTATGCATACAGAGGTGCAACAGTTCGTGGCTAGGTGCATGGTGTGTGACAGGGTGCGTGCTTCATTCAACGCCCCTATACCACAGTTGCATCCTTTACCAATCATGGGATTGGGCTACAGGTGGAGTCTTGACTTCGCAGGACCGTTGCCACTGACTATGCGCCACCACAGATATGTGTTGGTGATGGTGGAGCACTTTTCCAAGTGGATTGAGTTGGTTCCATTGCCTAACAAGGCTAGTGAGGGGGCTGCGTATGCATTCTTGGATCGTGTGCTTAGCCAATTTGGTGCTCCAGCTGAGGTACTCACGGACCAAGGGAGAGAGTTCTTGGGGGAGTTTCAGGCTTTGTGTGATAAAGCCTTGATAGACCACCGCACCACTTCTCGGGATCATCCTGAGGCCGATGGCTTGGCAAAGAGAGTTGTTCAGACGGTGAAGAGGGGTTTGCGCAAGTATGGCTTGCAGAAGAGACACCTAGGAGATTGGGATCTTCAGGTTCCTTGGTTAGCCATGGGCTACAGGTTCAGCAAACAAGCATCACTTGCCTCCTTCACACCATATTTCCTTCTCTTTGGATTTGCCTGCAGCCATTCGTAGGGACACTGCTCAAGTCCTTAACCTTGACGATCCGGACGTGTGGGTACGTGCATGTGATCAGCGTGCAGAATTGTTCAAGAAAGTCATGCCCATGGCTTTTGAGAACCTTGCCATTGCACAGCACCGTGATACGTTGAGGTATGCCACTATACGTCGTGGAGGATATCGTCCTGGGGTTCGGAGGTTTAGCCCTGGTGACTATGTTTATTTGCAGCAGACTGCTCCTACGACTCTGGATGTTACTGCAGGGCGTGTTATTCTGAGGGTTCGATAGGTGTTGCCCTCATGGGTCCTGATCTTGGAGGGTCGGGATGGCATGACTTGGAAGGACCATGTGCGTAATTGTGCGCCATGTCACCTTCCCAATGTCGATGGCAGAGTTGACCCAAACTTGGCAGTGGTACCTGCAGGTTTGAGGTGATGCTCTGTGGATCTGCCAAAGGGGCAGCTACCATGCTGGTGTGTGATCGATGCTCAAGGGGTTGGCATATGGGATGCTTGACACCACCTCTTGAGAAGGTTCCTGACGGAGGCAGCTAACAAGACATGGGAGGCCAAGCTCATAGGAGTCAATACATGAGATCCCAAGCTCAAGTTCACAGGTTGCAAGACGGCGACTAACGATGGGGCAACTCTTGCACCCGGCCTCTTGATCTATCGAGTTTGAGTGTAGTAGGGATAGTGGTGGAGGACTTAGTGAGACTATGGTCACTATCACATCTTGTGGCTACCTGGACTTAGAGGGACCTAAGCACCAGCTAGGGGGCGATTGTGTGGACTAGTGACTGCCATAGTGGGCAACATAGTGGCAGCCTAGTGACTGACTAGTTGTAGCCTAGTGGTTGGACTAGTGGTTGGACTAGTGGTGGACTAGTGGTATACTAGTGTGTGGTGTGCACATATGTTGTGTGGTTTTGGACAGCGATGTAGTTGTGTAGCGATATGTATGCGCACGACAGCTGTCAAGTTATTTTATCACTAGTGTGAAACTAGCTAGGAAATAGCTAGCTTTTACATATTGACATTTGGGATTGGCCCAAGTGTCAATCCAGGGGTCAAGGCAGATTTAGGCCCTGGAGTGGTTATCTTCACGGCAAGCGCGGGAGGCTCATCTTTCTCGAGTTGAGCCTCACCGCGCCTAGCTATGGCGCCGTAGTGTGGATTCCCCATGGCGTGGGGTGCACTTGGCTTGACTTGTATTTGAGTGATGAGGTTATATATGCATGAGTTTATGCTTCAGCTTTGTGAGCTTGTGCTTGTATTCTTCTTCTTTATCATTGTGTGGACTAGTGACTGCCATAGTGGGCAACATAGTGGCAGCCTAGTGACTGACTAGTTGTAGCCTAGTGGTTGGACTAGTGGTATACTAGTGTGTGGTGTGCACATGTGTTGTGTGGTTTTGGACAGCGATGTAGTTGTGTAGCGATATGTATGCGCACGACAGTAAGCTCACACAATGCTGACATGGCGTGAGCCTACGCTCACACCAGCTGATGTGGCGTGAGCGTACGGTCACGCCGACGTGGTGTGGGTATGCTGACGTGACGATAGGACAACCATCGCCACGTCACCAGAAAGATATGGCGCCTATGACCGAGGGGCCTATACCCGTGGGATTTGTTCATCAAAACATGAAACTAGAAAACCACAAATGACAAACTAGAAATGAAATGACAAACCATTCGCATCCATTTGCATCCATTCGATGTCTTCAAGCAAGAATCCACCTTCTTAAAGCAGGAATCCACCGCGACGCGTCTCCTTGAAAGGGATTGAAAACATAGCAGAAATAGTGTGCTTCAAAGCACACCGTGTGTGCCCCATCCAAAAGGCTTTTTTTGAGGTCTCTTCAGACAGCAACAGAAAGCATGGAGGGTACTTGAAAGGGATTGAATACATAGCAGTTTCTGCCCCACCCAAAAGGCTCCTAAGGGGAAATTTATTTTATTTTTTTCCCTTCTGCTTGGTTGGACCCCAAAACAGCGTGCGGCGCCGCACACCTTTTCTGCCCATTGAAAAAGACCGAATTCGGTGTTTTTCAATGGGCAGAAAGGGTGTGCGGCGCCGCAAACTGTTTTGGGGGTCCCGAATTCGGTGTTTTTCACTGGGCAGAAAGGGTGTGTGGCGCCGCATACTGTTTTTCCAGCCAACCAGAGGGGGGGATTTATTTTATTTTTATTTTTATTTTTATTTTTTTCCTGGTTGGTTAGAACCCAAAACAGTGTGCGGCGCCGCACACTGTTTTTGGGTCCCGAATTCAGTGTTTTTCTAATGGGCAGAAGGGGTGTGTGGCACCGCACACTGTTTTCCAACCAGCCAGGGGGAATGTTGCAGTAACCAGTGCGAGCAAATCAAAGAGTCAAAGATCTGTCTGACATCTGTTGTGTTGTCTTCTTCTACGATTGCTTTGATCAGTCTACCTTTCCCAAATGGCAGACATTGATTAAATCTTATCATGTGCTTCATGAGGGATTTTTCCCAAATTGTGATGTTTGTGCAAACGACATTGATCGTTGTGCTTGGTCAAATAAATGTTTGAATGACACCTAGATGGGAGAGGCTGATTCCGGAAAACAGCCAGACCATGTTGTGTCATGATAGTACATCCTTCCCTTTTTACTCAATGTAAGCATTACTCAATTACATGGATCTTTAGTGGCAATGTCTTCTCATTGCACTGGGCTCGGTGAGATCTCGGCTTCGGTGTGGAAGGAAGGCAGTGGGGTTCGGTTGCTATTGGAAGAAGGGTTGGGTATTATATTCTTTTATTTATGAACCATGGTGAAAAAAAGGTGCGCACTCCTTCTTATCCTCAATTTGTCGTCCACCATTCAGCCATTATCATCCTCAAGATTTCATCCATATTCATCCATATTCTGTGCGTGTCATCCACACTGATTCTCCTTCATACTCATTAATTCATCCACAACCATTATTCTATATTCGGTCTCAAACACAATCATTTAGCAACATTCATTTGAACCTTTTCTGCACTTCTTCTCATCGCCCAAATATGGTTCCCTATGTGCCGAACGCTCAAGTCCGCGCTATAGGGCCCCTTCACGCTGTTCTATCCACGGTTATAGGTCCGTGCCTATGAGAATGACGTGGCGTGAACTACGCTGGCAAGAACCAACGTGGCGGGAACTGTTGACATGGCGTGAGCCTGGCTGCGCTCACACGGCCAGGCTCACGCGGAGGCATTCCCCGGCTGTGGGCTCCTTTGTGGCCAAATTCCGAAGATTATTCTCGTGTATCTCAAGCTCCGACATGGGAGCGATGGCGACTGCACTATTGTTCAAGCTCTTCGTCAACATCTCCTGGAATGGGGTGTCCGAGGCCGGGCGATCCAGGTACCATCCACAGTCAGGTAGATGCGCACGACCCCAGTCACCAATGATACCAGCTGTAAACATTATTTGATTTGAGGCTGGATCAGCCCAAAGGTCGATGAAGTCCGGGTGCTGACTCAAAAACTTCCCAGGAATAAGAATGTGCTTATATATACCTGAAATGTTATACAGAGGGGGGATCAGTTCAGGGAAGCAAAAGAGTCAGGAGGAGTGTGTGCGTCAACGCAAATAGTTTTGAAGATGATCGCAGGGGAAGGTTAAGGCACAGTCACAGGGCTCACGGGGCCTTCAGAATCTGTGTGCGTCGACGCACACAGTTTTACGACAATTCTAGCACTGCATTTAAACCAATCCCTTCAAGAAGAAAAACATGTAGGCAGGGGGTCACTTGAAAGTATTTGTCTTCCGATTTCATCTCGCAAATGGCGATGGTCATCAGCTTCCTGTAGTTGGGCTCGTACACATGGCAGACATCGTGCTCCATCCATTTACTCGTTTCACATTGTCGAACATCACCCAGCTATTTTCCAATGGCCCGTCAACATTCATCATATCCACCAGATGCACTCCGGATGTCGGGCCAACAATCAACATCCTGAACACAAAGTACCGTTGATGCTCGTTACCTTGACCGGGAAATCTGCTGCCATGGACATAGTCATACCCACACATAGACTTCATTTTCTGCAAGCTTTGCATTTTTTCACCCCGGCCTGTTTGTGACTTCATTCGCCGGGCTCCCAAATGCTTCAACTGCATCCAGTAGAGCATCAAACTCATCGCTGTCAAGCTTGCATCTTTGGCCCCCATCGGCGGACATAATATGTTGCATGACAATGGTTTGCGCCGCACTCAGTTCGACAGCTTTTGGTCGTGCCGATGGAGACCTGATGAGCTCTTCTTTCAAAACCTCCTTTGCACGAGCTGCAGCTTCTCTGGATGCGCCTGTCGCACTCCTATGGGTGTGGTATCCCACATGGACTGCACATCGTGTCATAGCAGGAGGTCCACAAATGTAAAACATCTTCGCCAGACAAGCCTCCATACAAGTTGGAGGCTGGTTGCGGATGGCGCAGACAAACGTCTTGTCCGGTACTATACTTTGCGTTTGAAATTTGGTATCTGACGTTCCGAGCCACAAAGTGTTGTTGTGATACCTCTCCCTCACAAAAAATGGGCGCGCCCCCCTTTTCACATTTCAAACTCCCAACACAGGTGACATATCTGCAACGCACCGCCATCCCAAGAAATTCAGTGAAGTGGGAAGACAATCACATTTTGGTTGTCTTTGGGAAATCGACACAGACTTCTCAAAGGATGTCACCGATCCTGAAATTGCAGAAAAATCTCATAGTACCGGAAGATGGGAAGACATACACGGGAAATCGGCACAGACTTCTCAAAGTAAGTGACACATTCTGAAATTGCAAAAAATTCTCACCTTTGATAGTTTGGAGTGACTTTGACATGATACTGCCAAAGTGACAACGGGAAAGTATCCAGAAATAGGTAACAGAGATGATGAGAAGTTGTGGAATGAATACTTTTTTGACCCCAGTCAATGGTGGGACAACCGAGGCAAAAAGGTGAATGCCTGTTAGATTACGGAGAGTAGCAGACACAATTCAGCATAGGAAGTAGTGTGATAAGCTGAGTTGGGTGTTTCCTAGAACAAATCTAGGCTGTCATTGTTAGCTGCTAGCAGCAAGGCAAGGATGAATGTATGATTTGTGCAGAGGCATGGATAGCTGAAGGAGCAGGGATAGAGCGTGGGTCCAGATTCATCCAAGAGCTCAAACTAATTACAGCTGCTTGTGTCCCAACTCAATGAAGTCTTAGGTGAATAAGCACCTTGATACTTTTCTAGCTACTTTACATTTGAACATGCAGTGTTTGCCAAAACATGGCGACGTTGAGTGCTGCCTATAGGTCAAGAATTCCATTTTGGTGTACTTACAAGACGTCATCATCCATGAAACAGTCTGCTGGAAAGGTGGAGTACTGGTGATGAAGATGGTAGAACCTCATAAGAGAAAAAACAATGGGTATCTACCTCTGGTAATGGTTGTGATCTCAAAGTTTGTCAAGGTCATTACTGTCCAGCAAATGTAGGATACCAATCTGTAGCCTGCAACATAACAGAACAACACTTACCAGATACATTTCCGGTTGACATACAACAAAACTTACATCCAAGTCTATATCCTCATGGGCAGGGCAGAAGTTCTAGCAGTCTTCCATGGACACCCAAATGATCATTGACCTGGGAGTTGGGCTCAGTCAATGTACACTGTAGACGATGATCTGTTGCCTGGCTGGAAATGAACAATATGACTTCTCCTACAGGGAGAAGTCATATTGGCAGTTGGCATGCATTAATAAGGAAGGGTGTTTGACCTCATTGCACCCATGAAAAAATTCCTAGTGAAGGATGCGGTGAGATACAACCCAACAAACCCCTGCTGCAGTGTGCAAGTGTGAACAGATGAAAGCCCTACCAGTGCCAAGTACAAGAGGCGATTCAAATTGGGACAGATCAATTTCAGAAAGGGTAGAATCTATCATTTCCAATAAACCCATTAGAGCATGTACCATTAACCACTCTGCTAGCCTATTTGAAAACTGGGCATTGAAATAAAAACTACCCATAGAGAAGGGAAATCTAACACAGCGGTCTAACTACCACCCCGCATTTCCTTGACCCAGATCTTCCTTTAGCCACATCTACGCCATCGAAGTAGGAAATTGATACCTGGCAAGAGAGGGTCAGAGGTCGAATTTCCGATAGAAGAGTAGGTACAGCAGGCACCGCCCGTCACTCCTTGCCATGTCGCAGCCCCTCGTGCAATACATTCCATTCCCCCTCTCGACTATCGAGCTTCAGATCAGAGCCTCCACCAAATTTTTGGGATGAATGTCTCCACAACTTCTCCTCGTCTCTGTTATCCGTTTTTCGATACTTTCCTGTTGCCACATTGGCAGTAACATGTCAAAATCACTCCAAAATCACCATAGATCCATCAACGAGCGAACTTGCAGAATTCAACATGAAACTTTAGGGCCAACTCTGATAACGGGGAAAAACAGGCTGAAATGTGTTGAAGAAGGTGCCTTCATTAGCAGTGCCTTGTTCTATCAATTGTGCTGCTGCCGCTACTGTTTCCAGTTGACCATCTACCCACGCAGATTTCTTGTAGCTATTGATCCACAGGGAATCAGAAGTAATCTTGTATTTGAAAACCGGCCCTCTTGCACAAAGCCTTCAAAGGCGTAAAGTTGGACTGTGCCTGCCTGGCTGGGTCAAGGGCTCTTAGAAACCTGCTTTAGCCAGCCGCATGGTACTACTTAGACACGCACAACCAAACAAACCCTAAACCCTAAACTTTGGTCGCAAAGGACAAAGAGGGCGGCCGGGGCAGGACGTCCAAGGCAAGCATTTTGCGCAGGGAAGAAGAAGAAGAAACAACGACCGGCTTTCACCATCACTTGCTAGATCATAGGTCTCCAAAGCCTCCATCAATCCGTCCCCCCTGCACATGTTCATACTCCTGTATTGTCAAACACTACCTTTGCATCTGCCAAGACTCTTGGCCGGCCAAGACTTCAGCGAATTTGGTCATGAAGTTAGACTCTTAGACCGTCAGATCGTATACAATCTGACGATTCAAAATATTCTCCATCGCATGATCTAACCTTGTACATCGTGCGAGCCAAGTCCATCTAATCAACATTATATATATTTTTTGTTTATAATTATGGAATACTTTGTTGTTATAACACGTGTACTTGTCCTATTGTACTTTTAAATTATCTATTGCCTGTTTGGCCTTATCTTAGTTATATGTGTCATTGTCTACAAGACCAAAAAAACTAAGTAGACAAACATTTGATAGTGATAGTGAGATATATACCGGCCTTGTCCTAGCTGTGTCAGAGGTTATAGTAAAATATTTCACTATTAGTTATATAAATTTTTCATAGGTACAGCTGTCAATGACAGCGTGTCCTATAGAAACCAAGTAGACAAACATTTGATAATGATAGTGAAATACCATACCATTGTCTTGGTTGTGTGAGAGGTTATAGTCAAACATTTTACTATTAGTTAAAAGACTTATAAATAAAAATAAAAATAAAATCATTTCTAATTATATATGTCAGAGTTTGAATTAGAGTGTCAGACAATCTAACTATGTAAAAAAACGTTTTCTAGTGGTAGTGAAATGCGTCACTACTCACATGCCATGGTGACACTTTTCAACTACGTAGTGACAAATATAGTGAGAGATGTCAATAATGAGACCTATTGTGAAGCTGTGATAGTCGTGAGAACCTGGTGTGTTGTAGTGCTCGCATGCCACGTCTACGAGCCAAACTGCCAGAAACTGATGACAATCGTCATTTGCGAGATGAAGGTGCAGGGTACCAATGCCCAGGTGTTGTTATGGGAATGCATCAATATTGAGCAGATGGCACGGATGGAAAAACGACGTAGAGGATTTATGGGTTTCATTGGGCCCAGAGCCTCCAATCACACACTACGAAATACATAAGAGAAAACATGAGGGACCAACACACCCAACTCTGCCATGAATGGCGTAATGCAACCGATGTGGAGTCTGCGGATACGAATTACGCAATTATGCGGGCATGGTGGTCGAGCTTTGGAGCAGCTGATCAGGACGATCTACCGGCGCTTGGAAGCTGGTTCGCGTGGTGGCGACATCGATACCCGCAGCTAGGAAACTACCTATGTTCGGTAAGGAAGTAGGTCGTTTCACTCTTATTTCCAATGTAAATTGTTGATCTACATGTTGCATTCCGAAAGTTATGATTGTTTGGCGCCGAATATGCATAATGAAGGATTAGACTGACGGCACCGTTGTCTGCTAAAATCGCCGTTTGTCTTCCTTAAACGGATAATGAGTGTTTGGCGATGTCAAGTGGGATCAACACCATCCATGCTTGGCGTCCAATTTCTTATAGGGCCCACCCCCGAAAGGGGGTAGTAGCCGCAAGGCGAAGTGGCTCTTAGTTACGCCAGCTTCGGCCGGAGTCTTCTCTTTCTCTTTCTCTCTCTTTGAGTGTTTGGCGCTGAACCTTTTGTTTTGAAAGACTTCCATGATTTACACTCTTCTACAGAGGTCATGTAGATAGGGTAAAAGCATCGTTAGTTGCCTTGATATATTTGGTAATGACTGTTCGGCGCCGAACCTCAGTTTAGAATGTCTCCTCTGTAGTTGCGGTTATGCATATTGAGGGTCGTTTCCAGTGATCGGCGCCGATCGTTTTAAATGGTTCGTTTAATACTTCGTATGAGACTGGTAGTTCGGCGCCGAACGTCCGACTTGCAACGTGAAACACGCCGTATGAGTCTAGCAGTTCGGCGCCGAACGATATAATTTTAGGGGACGGATGATTTCTGGATCCTAACTGACCCTTCAGATTATTGTTTATCCTGACATTCTCCGTTCTCCACATTCTGTCCTTGTGGCCAAACTTGTTATGTTTGACGCCGAACGAAGGACGGACATGCTGATTTTGGAGAACCCATGTATTTGTATCTATTGTGCTTTCACAAAAAATGTCATTAAACGATGATGCGCATATGCCCACAACGAACATGTCCAAATCCGTTCACTCCAGTTGGAAAGTTTCATCCGGTAGTGGTCCGACGACATTGTTCAATGCAACAGTCGACGACCTTGAAGTCCCATGATTATCATGTTTTATTTTACCGGTGTTTATTCGTCATTGCATGGCTCCAGGCCCACGTAGGGTCATTATGCGTGTCAGTCGCATTTTCCGCCAGATTTGTGCCAAAGTATGGGACCTTTCAGAAATAGATTCATTGCATGAGGATGTTGATATCACGTTGTGTTTGTTAGAGAAAGAGTCCACCCCTTCTTTCTTTGATGTCATGATCCATTTGCTAGTTCACCTCGTAGATGAACTAGACACATGTGGTCTGGGCAATGGAAAGGGTACGGTGGACCAAAAGAGACAGATTTTTCCTCCATGAAAGTCTATATAGGTACCTCAAATTGAGGGAATTTATCCAAATATTTAACTTTAGATGATAGATATGATATATTTAATGCTTTCAGTAAAAAGTCCCACCCCAAATAGGCTAGAATTTTTTTATTAGATTTTTTTTTAAATTCTGAATAATATAAAACCATTTTTTATTTCTAATCATTAGAGATTTTAGAATTTGTTTCCATATATCACTTGGCACCTCTAGATTATGGGTTTTTACACATTTTTAGTAATGATGATATCCTAAAAGCCTCTAAATGAGGATGATGTACATTAGGGAAAATAGGCCCAGTTTGGGCCCAGTGTTTAGTATAAATTAGTCCATACCTCTCATTCCTTGATGTTTTTAGTCCATATAAAAGTGCACTTGGGTAGCTTTAAAAAATGGCACCTCTAATGTGTTTTTCTTTTTGTTATTACTTAGGTGTATATGGTGTTTTTTTTTAGTCCATATGGTTTTTCATGTATAACATTGCAGTCCATAAGATTCAACTTTAAGAGTCCATAGCTCTTTCATAGATGATCATTTTTACAATAAAAAAAATTGGTGTATGTCTCTACTGTAGTTACAAATCTTAGACCGTATAGACTTATATGAAATATTGAGTTGTGATTTTACTATAAAAGGTACCATGAATGGAGGTCACTGCAGAAACTGCAGTCTGCCATGTTACGTAGTTTTTGGTCCACCGTAGCCTGCAACTACCCGTCTAGTGTCTTCACGGTGGATGTATCCCATGGAGAGTTACATGAGAGATCTCAATGGGTATGTTAGGAATTTAGCAAAGCCAGAAGGGAGTATGGTTGCAGGGTATGTTCTTGATGAGGCCATGGGGTTCATGACTAAGCATATGCAATCATTTGATGCAACTCAACGCCGGATTTGGGATGCAAATGAGGAGGAAGGGGTTGAGGGTGAGGTCTTGGAAGATGGAGTCAAAAAGCGGGACATGACTGGTGCTGAGAGAGATGCAACACATTTGTATGTGTTGAACAATACCAATGTCATGGCGCCTTGGGTGCAGTGAGTACTTGCTTTTATTGCTCCTTATTCATATCAAGTCAAGTTTCAATTCTGACTGTCACCAGTGGTTGATTCCACCCACAAAGTCACAACTGTCGGTAAGTTTTCAGTAGCTCATTAGTAATTATAACCACTGCTATAGTAACTGAATGTCTGAGTGAGTGATTGTTATAAGAGCGTTTTCAAATACTGCTCACTTCTCCAGTGGTTTAAAACAGTAGTTTTCAAAGTAGCAGTCATGCTAGGTTGGGGTGCCAAGTAATGCAACACTTCATTGCTAAAACGTGTCATTCTTCTTGCCATCTTGTGACAGGAAGTATGCAGTAGATACGGCACAGTACAGCAGACAGAGAGGCATATAGTCGTGAATGGCGTGCCAATCGAAGTGAACGCAACCTTCCGGTGCAATACCCAAACCATTTGTTGGAGTTTCCACCCCTACCGGTATGGATACGCCGTGTAGTCCAGGCCCATGTCTCTGTTGAGGATAGGGATCTCGTTCATTTGTCTTGTCCCCCCTCGTTGAGATCAGCCTCATTTCATGGGATGAAGGCATATGGAAATCATTATCGAGTGGACGACACGGAGAGTTGTCTTCTTGTCTCTTTTGATTCTGGAGTTGCATCCGTCTTCCACCAAGAGAGTAGAAATAGTATGTGCGATAGAAATCCAGTCATGTCACCATTGGAGTACGTTGGGATCATCAAAAAGATCTTGAAATTGGACTATGGACGAGTACACCCAATTGTATTTTGTTGTGCTTGGGTGAGGGCCAACCTCATTGGAAAATGCTACAAGGAAAAGAGATTCATATGGTTTTCTTCTTGCGAATTTTGGGAGGATGTTGCCCGAAGATGAAGAGCCGTTCATTTTTCCCTCTCAAGTTGATCGGGTGTTCTTTTATGATGAGTCAGCAGGTTCGGAGTGGAAGGTAGTCCTTTGGAATGATCCAATTCAGCAAAAAAATTGTGGCAGACGTAGATCAATGTGACATTGGAGAAGATGCAGATTTCGATGGTCTGCGGGCCTAGTCTACCTTATCATATCAGCCCATACCTAGGTCATTAGATGGTGCCACAACTCTAAATAGATAAGAGTTGGCTATGTTGGCTACCATTCAAGCGACATTTGTACAGCCTACCGCTATTCCAGTTGAGGAAAGTGCTTCAGAGAGTGAATACTGTGATTCAGATTCAGAATAAAGTTTATTGTTTGGAACCATCTGTTCAATAGTATCATCTTACAATGATATGAACACTTGTCTATTTTTCAAAGTCTGTCACAGGTGCACAAACCACTTAAACATTTTCTTGTATCACCACAAAAGTGGTACCAATCATTGATGGTGTGTATTTAACCACTCACAAGAGACCACCGTCCGAGTGGTGCCAATCACTATAGTGTCTTTAACCACTCACTCTCTACCACTTTCCAAGTGGTACCACTCACTGAGGTGTCTTTAACCACTCAAGATCTACGTACACCACTCACGATCTACCACCGTACCTGTCCACGTAGAATATTATATTGATTACAAAAACATATTACCAAATGGTAGATCCTAAATTAAAAAATATAATATTATACGTACTTAGTGGTTGAAACCACTTCCAACCACTCCATTTGATGCCACCGTGGCCATTCATCGGGATTAACCACTTGCCAGTGGTTACCATTACTGTGAGTGGTTTATGGAGTGGTAAAAGATAAAAGTGGTTAAAGGGGCCAGTGGTTATTCCGCGTTTTCCTTCTAGTGTATAGTTCTGTCCAGATAACATATTTCAGTGCGTCCATGGGGGGGTGACTATCTGTGTGAAAGATAAGCCATCTTCACCCTCTGTTTGGCCGGTGGCTGAGGGTTGTCACCTGGACCAGGTCGAAGTGGATATTTTGACCCGCCAGGTTTTAGGCTTGTTCCCAAAGATGATGAGCTTGTTGTCCCTTGTTAAGTCCCGCCAACAGATCGATGAGATTCCGGATTCAAGCACAGCAAGACAGAATGCCGAAAACAGAGATGTCTATCATACTGTAAGGTGGGGTAAGCGTTAAACAAGAAGAAGCGTCCAAGCAGGCTTAACTTCATTAGGATGGACAGTGCAGATACAGTTCTTGCGCAAATCACTGGTTTCACAAATGTCCCCCCCCCCGGTTTTGGGAGGGTTTATATCGTCAAAACTGTAGGATCTTCCAAGAATAACGTGGTTTACAACGTAATCGCTAGCAAATTTCCCGAGTGTACCTGCCTGGACTTCACTACCATGAAAACTGCGCGTGGGCCATACACTCGCAAACACCTATACTTCATCTTCTTAAGGCAGCTTAACTGTCCTCTAGACTGGGCAATGATACATCAGCCAATAATGTCGATGAATGAGGTTGCAAAGTTACTCATTAAGGACCCTAATCCACTTTTTATTTGAACAGCAGTTTGACAATTGCTGTTCGTTGAGGTCAATTTCATTTTTTCATAATACATTCTTTTGCAGTCGGATCCATCTCCATTGATTCAGCAATGTATATCCGCTTTGTCTCCATGTTTTTTGGATATTTATATTCCGAGGTCGTTTTGTTGTTTGATTTGTCTTTTTTATTTAGAGTTATGAAGACAACCAAATTCCTCCACAAACTGGACAGTTCGGCGCCGACTCTTCTCATCACTAATAGTTGTTGCAAAACTTGCGTGTGACTTGTTTTGTCTGACTCTTGTGTCTCTGGACATGGGTTCGGCGCCGAACTCTAATTCTCAGTATCCCGGACTAATCAGAATAAGTTATAATCAGTCCCTCCTCGACACTTTTATTCTATTCCAGAGTTTGGTCCGGGACATGGTTGGGAAAGGCTGATCAACTCTTTAATGCGAGGACTATGTTCAATCCACAAACATTCAACAGATTTTATTTTATTTTATTTTATTGCCGAAAAAATGTACATAGTGGGAGTGCCATGAGATGTCGGCACTGGCTATTTGTTGACCTAGACAGCTTCAGAAGTAACTATCAGTACAGGGAAGAGAAGTAAAGCTAATTTGTTCTCACAACCTCCGTCTGCAAAAAAGACATGATGCATTCATCTGCAACCATGTGTCGATGCAGTCTCTATGGAAACAGTGCGTGCAAAGACTGAGAGTTCTCACTTAGTCCCCAGGTACTGGATACTCCATACAAATTGAACATGGTTCAGACTCATGTTCTGCCGCAGGAACAATACTTTGAGATCAATATTCGTTCCATGCCGCACCTTTCTCCCTCCCAGACATTAAAATACTCGACAAGAGCATTATTCAGCTCACGAAGCATGTATGCGGTCTGCCTGTCAGTACCCATTAGGCCCTCACCCAAGTCCCAACCGACAGCTACGGGATTGGCTCAAGCCCCTTAATCATCTCATATGCCCGCACTTTAGGCACCCAATTAAAAGAGGCCCTCAATGATCCTGGACGCTTAGGCCTAATCTATCAGGGACTCCTTAAATTTCTTGCCCTAAAATACAATGGACTCTACTCTCTACCATCGTTGCACCCACAGGCCTGCTTACACTCCCCTACCGCACGTACACTGCTCATTCTATGTCAAATGAAAATTAGTATACAAACCGACCTACCGGACTATTTTAACACCTCGTCACCACTAGAACTCGTCTGGCTCACTAGCCCTTTTCTCTCTCAGTTCGAACTCTCTCACCCTAAACAAAAAATAGCCATCCTTAACTATTTTAAAGAGCGGCATATTACCACTCTCACCCAACTTATCACCGCAACGGGGCATCAGCTCCTAGAAGCAAGTGAATTTACCCTTAATCATTCCAGAGCTACGGCCAAAACTAGCCGATACTTTCACCATCTCTGTACCCTATTTTGCCATCCTTCAGCATCATGTACCCTTGACTGTGAGATTCTTTGTCTACACTTTCCCCACTCACCCCAAGATTTGTTACCCCAATACAAATCTACCCCAGTTGCCTCCATACTCCAGAAGCTTAAAGCTTCGTATAATAAAAACAACCACGCATCCACCGACCCTAACCTACCCTCCCAGCCGCCCCCTACTCAAACTGCCGCTTTAGGCCACGACAGCCCCCAACCTCCATCAACCCCCTATAACGACATTTCAGGGACCCCCACCTATCTCCAACCAACCCCACTAACACCCCCCCAACCTCCCCACACAACCCTGAACCCCAATGCCTTCATCATTGAAGCTATTCTCGGAATTAAAACCCAAACGTCAATAGACCTCTTCGGAGCCACCTGTGTCGATACATTTTATTACTGTAAATGGGCTGGCACCCAACAGATGACAACACATGGCAAATTGAAGATGACCTTTTTGGCCCACACGATGATATTTGTGACCCTGGCCACAATCTTACCCTCCTCACCATCTTTCACAAACGCACTAACCTTAATTACCTAACTCATATCCATCAACAACACGCTTCCCCCGCCCAACCTGTACACAACCGATACATACATAACCCTATCCCCTGAATATACCGACAAAATATCCTCCTCAGATACCCCCATCTAACTCCCACTGTACTGACGGTTCCTTACCAAATCTAATGCCGGATATGGAGTATACCACGCCGCCACCAACCGGGGCACTGCCCTTAGACTTCTTGTCCCTGCCACCATCTTACGTGCTGAACTTATGGCCATCTTCGAAGCACTTTCCCTGCTAGATGTCTTTCATCCTCCATACTATATCTTTATAGATAGCCTTACCTGGGGGCTGAAAATCCATGAGCAGTGAGCAGTGAGTAGAGACTTCTAGCTTTGGGATAGGTTCGGGATAAGTTCGAGGTATGGAATATTCCCATTTTGGATTCCAAATGAGATTTTTACTAAATTTTTAGTGTATGTAACCCCTCAAAGATTGAAGGTTCGGCGCCGAACCCCATGTTATACACAAAAAAAAAATTAAGGAAAAAAAAAAATTAACTGTTTTTTGTAAAACGTAGGTGCCCGCACTGTTCGGCGCCGAATAGTGCCATAGGTTTGGTAGTGGCCCAAACTGGTTTGGCATAGGCTCGGCACAGGTTTGGCAGAACATTCCTCGAATATTCGTGAGAATATCCCAGAATAAGAATCTCAAAATATGCCTATGCTCATGGAAAAGAATATTCCTCTTCTCACTGCTCATGAAAAACTCAACCTCCCTTACCTCACTCTTTCTTATCTTGAACCACATCTCCCGTCCCTCTTCCCACCATCGTCACCCAGACCGCAACCTCATAACAGCCATTGCCAACCTCGCTATTTCCAAAGGCCACCCGGTCCACGTCCTTAAGCTTTAGTCACACACTGGCATCTTATTAGGCGAGGCCTTGTAAACAGTCTGGGCCAGCCCACTGAAAATTAGGATTTGGATCCCAGGACCCGATGCCTGACGCATCACGGAGAGAGTGAATAATCGTGCACTATGTAACTATGCCGAACTTTTAAGAATGTTCATCGAGGATCCCACATGGAGTAGGTAGGTAGGTATCTGGATCTAGCACTGCCAACGGTGGGCCCCAGAAGAAATGCCTGCAGGATGAATAATGGTGGAAGAATAAAGAAAGCATCCGCATCCTTCAAGATCGACTGGCTGCAGACTCTGCAATATGGCCACCGATGCGTGGCCAGACCTGATTCACTGAACTTAGACCACCTAAGACTAAAACATGAACTTCTCTGAGCAACATTGCAGTTTTCTGAAGATACCAAAAGCCACCTTCAACAATGCAGCCATTCTCCTGTGGCTTCCCTGGTCATCCCGGCCAGAATGTATCAAGCCATCCTCTAGTGGCCCTGCCTAGGACATCAAGCTAACACTGATTTCACAGAAATGGATCCTGGTGCTTGTCTGGGGGGGAACTTTCAGATGAGGCAAACGTGCTAAAATGAACAAGCATAACTTGGGGACCAACATGCTCACAGACCTGTCCTTAACACCGGAAGCTTCCTGTTGACGGATTGTTCCTCCATTTCTTTACCTTTACCATTAAGAGTGAACTGGTCACACAACTCATGTTCACCTATCATATCCATAGGGTTGACAATGCTACAGCCTCCATTCGCAGTGCTCTTATCAACAAGAGCATCACGGCTGTTGCTTTCCAAGCCCACACACCTGAAGGCCTCCTCTAACACTTGCTACAGCTTTTCATTACCCTAGCCCACACTACGGTGGGGCTCAATTAACCAAAATAAAAGCCTTTCAACTAAGCAGCTCATTAGTGCCGTGTTCCAAGCCATGGAAGTAAACCCAAAGGCTTGGACTCCTCCAGCAACTGCTAATCTGCCCTTGACTCCCTAGTAAGAGGGATTCACTCTGCAGCTTTGCCTTTCCTTCGGTACATGCTCTCACCACCACTGGACATGTTGGTTTCTGTCTCTAGCAAATAGCACAGCATGTTGTTGACGTCATCGTCGAATATGGTGTGGGCCTCTGTCACACGTAAATAGCTGAACCCCATAGAGAGCAGCATCCGAACATTGCTAGAAAGTGTTGGATCTACACTTCCTGAGGTGGCTGGGAGACTGACAGAGCGTGCGACAGTTTGACGGCTCCCAGACTGCACTAAGTCCAACACATCGCCTGTGCTCCTGGGGCTGCCAGCTGCAAAATGACAGCACACCAAATTAAGGTCTTGCAGGGTTGTGACACATCCTCCAATTGAAAGTAACCATCCATGTATGAAAAGGTTCGCAGACGAGCATCACTGCTTGGCTATGAACAGAAAACCATAGCATGTGCCATATGGGGAACAGCTGCAGATGGTTTCTAAAGGACATCTGCAAAAGAGGGATGCCAAGGGCTTGTCCAAAAGCTACATCCCCTTTCAGTAAACAGCAGCAATTAGAAGGCTCGATGGCCCACTATGATGCCCATTATTAGGCAATAAGGGGTTATTATCACTAAATCATATCGAATTATGTCTTACAGCTAAGACTGTACTCTTTTGCAGTAGTTTAGCAGAAAAAGGGACAAGGAGGAGGAAGGAATAAGACGAACGACAAAGGGAGGATGAGGTGTAACTGAAACAGGGACTACTCTTTTTGTCAAGTGACACTCAGAAACAATTGAGTTCTCACTTGTCCCAGAAGAAGAGGGCTCTGCAGCTGCTGATGTAGACGTCTCCTCGTGCCAAGGATAATGGAAACGGTGATCTTCCCCTGCCAAAAATTCAGCACGCGATGCCTCCATCACCATGCGCTCTATTTCTTGCTCCGTTAATTCCATGTCGGAGTAGTAGCGTCCCTCAGCTAACAGCGCCTGCACATCCCATAATAACACCACATGAATAAGTTGTGACCTAGAGATTGGTAAGTAATTCACACGCAGTTCACAAAGCTTTTCAACGTAAAGCGCTGATATCAAAAACAGAATCTTACATGTACTTTCTGTCTTTCAACTTCAAACATACAATGATAATCCACTGGAGTGGAGATACACTTTGGAAGATGCTACTATGGGCGCCCTTAATTTTAATTTGTTCACAGCTCTTTATTAACATAATCTACTTTGTTAGCCTTCACAAGCAAAAGACACCAACAGTTTTGCAAGGCGTGATATTAAATGCTTGCAGATGCTAGCATGGAGCCAAAACCAGTCTGACATTGCTGCTGGCTTCAAACCAATAATATTACCAATAATCACCCTAAAATCAACGGCGAATTCACAGGAAATCTAGCCAAAGCACAGCAATTGAGACCTTCTATTCAACACACTTTTCCATAATCCCAAATCAATCACCTTGTTCAAATATGGTGAATACCACATACCTTGTCAATTTGTTGCTCTTGTTGTGCTTTGAGGGCTGCCTTCACCTGTTCAGTGTCTACATTCCTCTGTATACAATCCACACCCCTCAATACTCAGACACTCATCTACTGGCTTCTACCTCAGATGTGCGGGCATGCTTGGACAAACCAAAGATAACCTTTCTTTTCACCCCACAGGGAAGCGGTCCAAGTTGAGTCACAATCTCAGTTAGGGCTTGCCTTTGGTCTCTCAAAGCCACTGAGGTCCCTATAGTGACACTGACGAAAAAGGGACAAAGTGGCATTATTATGTAAATTCTGCCCCAGCCTGGTGGCAATTACTAATGGAAAACACATGGTATCTATGTGTGATTTACAGAAGGGAGAAAAAAATAGAAAGAGAGAAAAGGGAATCGTGCTTACCCCACGCAGGCTACCAAAACCAAGACCCGCCCCTACTGCTGGCCTGCATGGGTCCAGGAGAGAGTTGTAGTGATTGCCCCGATGATAGCTAAGCCGAATGGGTGGCAAGTCAGTTTCATAGCTCCCATGAAATATGTTTATGGGCTCTGAGGACACCACAAACTATAGTCAGTGAAACAAGCACAACCTCAAGACTGGTTCCATGTTTATTACATACCAACACAATCACCAACAGTACATACATCTTCCTCATTAGGAATCAACATGAGACCTGGTACCAGTCATTTCTGGGGCTCTTGTTACTTGTAGATATATAGGTTCATCAAATATATGGTGCAAAAACTAAGGCACGTTAACTTGACCCAAGCATCTTTAGGAACCTTCCATGGCAGTTGCCACAATAAATCGTAGCAACCAGTAAAGCCAATGTTCCAAACAATCAATGGATCTCAAAATCCTCTAAAAGTTATCTTGCATGTATAGAGCCCTTTAAGAATACCTTGACAAAACCAGTCTTCTAGACAAACTACGGATCTAAGTAAATGGTCTCATTACCTGAGCTATAAGAATAGATATGAATGGGACGATTATACATCTCCGCCATTGCTTGAATTTCCAGGTTGTTCCCATAGACCTTCAAACAGTTCCATACACAACTAACTCAATACCAACATGTGCTCCAAAAGAGAGAGACAGAAAAACCAAATCATAAATCCATTACAGAGAGCCGCGGGCTTTGACATAGCATGCAGATTTTCCAGTACATTCTCCATACTGAACTAGCATAGACTTCTCAAAGCTAAAAATATCAGATTTGGTAGCTGGTCTCAACATCATTCCAATATTGACTCGCCAGTGGAGATCTTCATATAAACAACCCATGCAGCCCACTGTTGGGGGGAGTGGAGTTCTTGACAACCATAATGTAATGTACAAGCACCACAAAGACTAATCGTTCATGGGTGGAGAAAACCAAGCAGAAGTTATAAATATCTGCAAATAAGACTTCTAGAAGAACAAGAGAGAGATTGTACTCATAAGACGTTGTTTGCCGTAGCCTTGTGGCCATTGACCCCGCGCCCAGTTTGAGCGGGAACAAAAGGGACAGAACCTACCTCTGTCAGGGGCTGACGTTGGTAGTAAGACTTACCTCTATATAAAGAATTAATCCGGGTTTTCCAGATATCCTCTAGAAATCCCTTCACACAAGCATCAATCTGCTGTGTGTGATTTGCCCAAAAACTAGGCCTCAGGAGGGCCTGGGCTTTTGGCTCAGCCTCGAGACTTTCAAAGTTGGTAAACAGGGGTACAGGCACAATTCCCTTAATAGATTTGAAGAGAGCGTCTCTTTGGTGAGAGAACCCCGGACAGTGTATCAGAAAATGAATACTGTCTTCAGATTGCCCACACAACGGGCAATTGCACTCTCCCTTTCCTCTCTGCCTCTGTTTGCTGTTCAAAGGTAGGCTTCCTGCCCTGAGTTTAAATTTCAGTCTAGTGCCGAGAGTGGGTAGACCCTTGAGGTCATCCAAGATGTCCTCCCCCATGTCACAGACTGGAAACAAGTTCAGGGAAGTTTTCTGCCTAACTTCATTTTCATCAGACAATCTCATGGCAACAGACATGGCTGAGGACACTACAGCCTCTAAGTCAGATTTATCCAGCAGGGTCAAGACTTGCGGATCCAGGTCCAGGTCCTTGAGGATCTCTTCTACTCTCTTCTGCCAGGACTTAGCCTGTTTGACAGGGCGGTCCTGTTTCCATCGATTAACTTAGGATATCTGGTGTTGGGCATATGTTGCAGCTGACCCCACCATCTGACCTTGAATTCATCTCGTCGGGAGCTTAAGGACGGAATGCCAAACTCACCCCGAACAGCCACATTGGCTGTTTTGGAGCATGCTGACATACACTCCTTAAGCACCCCCACTTGAATGGATTCTAGAGACTTAGCCTAGTTGGAGTTATCAACCCATATAGCAGATCCGTACTCCAAGGCAGGTCTAATAACGCGACAAAGCATGGTTTTCTTAACCTCAGAGTTGACCCCTCTGCAGTGGAAAAATTTAGTGAGCCCCAGAGCTTTGCCCTTGCCAGTTTGAACAACTTTCCGGATATGTGCATCCCAATTACAATTGGAGGAGAACTCAACGCCCAGGTAAGTGTAGGAAGGGAGGACCGGGATCTCTTGGCTACCCCACTGCCACTTAAGATCACTTCCTCCCTCTCCTCTGTCGTTGAATGCTACCACTGCACATTTGCTGACATTAGCCTCTAGCCCCCAAAGATCAAAGTATCTCTTCGCGCAATCAATCAACTCCTGGAGATTGGTTGGAGTCTCCCCTATGCCTGCGAAGTCATCCGCAAACATAAGGGCTGGTATGGTGGTATCACCCACCCTTAACCCAAATCCCTCACTTTCCACATCCTCGAGGAGTTGATTGATGAAAACATTGAAGAGCAGAGGGGAGAGAGTACATCCTTGAGCTACACCTTGGTCTATGTCAAAGAAGTTGGACTTCTGTCCGTTAACAGTGACACAGCTTTTGGTGTGAGCATACAAGTTGTGGACAACTCTCCACATCTTTCCTTGATCCCACAAGACCAGAGGCAGAACCATAGGCCATCTCTCCACAGTGTCATAAGCCTTTTTGACATCCAGGAAAAAGACATAAGTGGGTTTCCCTTCTTTTTTCCTTCCCTGGATAATCTGGCTTAGAGTGAAGATATGATCCACACAGCCCCTGTTTCGCCGAAAGCCAGCTTGGCCTTCGTGGAAACAACCTCTAGACTCCAGATCAACCTCGAGACGAGTACTTATAACTCTGCAGAATGTCTTGCCAACAGCATTGAGGAGCGTGATGCCACGGTAGTTCCCCGGTTCTTCTCTGTCACCCTTCTTGTATAGATTGACAATGACCCCCTGTCGCCAGCGAAAGGGGATCATTTCAGTCTTCCAGATAAGGTTAAAGAGGAGAACTAGGGCCTCTATCGTGGGATCGCCACCGTGCTTGATAGGCTCGTTGACAATTCCATCAGGTCCACCAGCTTTATATCCATTTAAATGTTCAATTGCTTCCACAATCTCAGAAGAACTAATGGGAGCATTATAAGCCATTGAAAATATACTCCAGTTCATCAGGGCTGTTTTGAATCATAGGAACAGTTTTTCCAACTGTGTCCCTCCATTCAGCAGAAGACCCTCACTGTTAGACCTAGAAGTTCTGCCAAGGATACTGTAGTGAGTTTCAAAGGTTTTGACAATGTCAACCGATGAAGTCACCACTGCACCTTTAGTAGTCTTCAGCGCTTGTACTTGCTGATTTTCGGCTTGTACAAACGTTGAAGGGCCAACCAGAATTTCTTGTCATTACCACCATGGTTGTTTGAGTTTATTTCACTATATAACTTGTCCCAGTATAATTTCTTCTGAGACCTATCAAGCTGATTGATATCTTTACGGAGCTGGTAGTACCTCGCCCACAATTCTCTGTTGGTTTCCAAATTGCAGCACTCTTTATAGAGGGCTCGTCTCTCAGCTATCTTGAGTTTAATCTCATTAGTCCACCAATTAACTGCTCTACCGCAGACAATTAGTTTCCTCCCAATGATCTTGTCAGCCACGGAGGAAACGAAACTCTCCCAAGAGTCCACTGCTCTTTCGACTTCATTTCTTGCGTTAACAGAGCGTGACTGAAGTTCTTGGAGCGATTGGACAAAATGAGGGAGAGCCTCTTGCAAGGCCTGGACACACTCAGCCTTGACCTCCTCATTGTGGAATTTTTCTATGCGCCACTTCCGAATCGAACGTTTCACAGATCTCTTCGTGGTGGGAAAACACCTGTTGATCTCAGTCCAAACCAGGAAGTGGTCAGAGGTACCAATATCAGTTCTGTCGATCAACACATTGGCACACTGGGGGAACAAAATTTTGTCCATTATGATATAGTCCACAATGGAACATTCCCCAGTTTGGGGTTTCTCACGAGTCCACTGCACTTGGTCACCTCTTGTCCTGTTATTCAAGGTCAAAAGCTGAAGCTCTTCTAGACAGTTAATTAACCGTCTGCCATTAGAATTCAGCTCGTCCTCACCAAAAGGTCCAATGATATCGTCCTGATGGATCCCTTTGCCCACCCGGGCATTGAAGTCCCCCAATAGTACCACCTGACCTTTGGCAAGGAACGAAGCACAGTCCAGCTTTACATCTTCAAAGGCATTGCGTCAGCACTAAGGGTCCCCTCTGTGGGCATGTAAACACAACCAACAAAGAGGTCCTTTGTACTCATGCCGCCCTTCAAATTCAGTTTTAGCCAGATACTATGCTCGTACCTCAAACCCTTGTTGATAATTTCACAATTGTCAAACAAGAAATCACGGACAAAGAATCCGACCCCTTTTTGACCGCGTTTGGCAGAGGCTGCCTTGAGAGTACACATCTTACCTGCCCATTTATAACCAATGACATCTCCAACCAGTTTATCCGACGTTTCCCATGTTTCTTGCCCAGCACAGATATGAATATCATTAGTCCGAAGAACTTGTCCCACTTCAAGTTGTTTCCTTTGGTTGGTCAACCCTGAGAAGTTGAAAGTGGCCAGCCGCAAGCCAGCCCTTTGCGTGTGAATTGTTTGTCGTCTAGGTAGCTTGTGATTGCTCCTGGACGGCCAACCGTTCTGCAAAGCGGGACAGTTACCCCATGTGTAGATTTTGCTCGTCTTGTGTAAACTTTGAGAATTGGTAAGCCATTCAGGGTACCAAATCTTTCAGTTACATGACGCACAGGCTCCGCACACATAGGGGCAGATTGTCCGTCAGACTGCTTGGGGACAATTACCCCGTGTATAGATTTTGCTCGTCTTGTGTAGACTTTGAGGATTGGTAAACCATTTAGAGTACCAAATCCTTCAGTTACACGACGTTCAGGCTCTGCACACTTAGGGACAGATTGTCCATCTGACGGCTTGGGGACAATTACCCCGTGTATAGAATTTGTTCGTCTTGTGTAAACCTTGAGGATTGGTAAACCATTCAGAGTACCAAATCCTTCAGATTCAGGACGTTCAGGTTCCGTACACTTAGGGGCATCTTGTCCTTCTGGCTGTTTGGATTCAACCTCATCCAGAGCATCAAACCGATTAGAAACTCTCAAGTTGAAGTTGTTGCCCTTGGTTGTCTTCCTAGAGCGCCCCATTGAATCACCATCTAAGACCGCTCTCCAGCCAGTCAAGGGATGAACTTCTTTGAGATTGAATTGATGCGGGACTCTATTAGAAGCACTTTTGGTCATTGCAACCTTCAACGTACCCCTGTTATCAAGTCTCGAGATGGTACCATTAGCCATGAAATCCAAGCCTAAGCTAGAGCATGTAGTTTTAAAGGACACATCGTCCATCCTGGGATTCACCCCAAAAACTACACATGAAGCCCTAGATTTGGCATAAGTAACCAATTCCCAGGGTTCACCCTGAGGAGTGTTGATGTTGATAGGAGCTAAATTTTTGATTGTTTTCGCAGGCCATAAGTTTAAGCACAGGAACCAACCCGAGCCCAAGTGCCGAGTATGCTAGACAGAGCATATGACTGCCCAATTTGGGCGGAGGGGCTGCCCCCAAGCGGTAGGAGTCCGCTTGTTACCATTCAGAGATCACACTCCAGGAAGTTGCAGGGAATGGCCCGTGTAGGCATATTCTAAAGAGGGAAAGACCCCAAGCTTTCCAACTAAATCCAATGCACTACCTTACCTGAAGCAAAGCGCTTCAGGTCGAAACAAACAAGGACACGAGGTCACAAGGCCGGCATTTAGTCACAGAGACATTAATGTACTCCCGTTTCAAGTCCACCCAATGTCAATAGGCTTCCTAGAGGACAGGGAGAAGAACAAGAGAGAGAGACCTACCTTATCCCTGCGCTTCCTTTTGCAGTAGGCTGTGAAGCTTTCTGTCACAAACTGTGAAAAGTGGTCCCTCTCCTTCTCCTGCAGAATGGCCAAAAACCAAAGTTTCTTCATCATGTAGCATGTGACACTCCTCCTGACCTCTCATCTGTCTCTATAATTGCTTGCAAGGCCCTAAAAGAGTACTAAAGGTATCTCAGCAATTGTTCCAATGATATCTATTCATACATAAAGGGAGTTGTTTAGTTCATCTTCATGCACACTACTCCATGGCGGAAACACTTTGTAAAGGCTTTGGTCAATACTCCAACTCCATTCAACCCAATCTGTTACTAGATACCTAATCATACCTAATATAGATACCTGTCCCTGTACCCTTGGCACTTCGGTAACTATGGGAGGACCAAAAAGAGGAAGGTTGTTCGTCACAGAGAGAGATGAATGGCAACAAAGTGGAGGAACTCCAGTGGGAAGAGCTCCACTTGTATGGCAAAGCCACATTGGCTAAGAGAGTGTGCACAGTACCAAACACTGGTGACCTGACATTCTCAAGCTTTTCCATGAGGCTCACACATCCTGCTCCAGCCAAGACCCTCTTCCATTAGGAGTGTCACCAGCCAAACCGCACATCCACTTAGTGAGATGGCAGCTACACTAGGGCTCCGCTTGAGAACGTTATGCCTCTCCTGTCATGGTTGCTCAGATCCAGCTATTGGCTCCATTGTTCAGCTGCACTAAGTTAAGCGGTCACTCTCACGCCCTCAAATATCTATTTTCTAGCCAGAGGGCACATTCTAAAAGAGAATGCAAACAACCAGAGGCAAGAAAATACCATGTAGTCAATGCACATCTGCCGTGTCTCATCATACATCTCCGCATCCCCATACACTTGATCTGCCACAGCACGAAACAAACAATTGCCATCCTCAGCCATCCGCCTCACTTCCAGGCTTCTTGTACGCCGCAGCTCTGTCTCAAACTGTCGTTCCCTTTCTCCCTGCACCATTAAATTAAGCATAATAAAAACAGGTTAACTGGACAAACAATCACCAAAACATTCAAAGAAAAAACCATCCAGGAATGGTAACCTCAGTGAACTTCCAACAGACCAGGATAGGTGCAGGCCATTATCAGCTATATAATATGTTCATGCAACCTAACTCGTCACTAACTTCAATCAGAAGATAAGGGTATTGATATTTGCTTGATGCTAACCAGAAGACTTTGATCAAGTAAAGTGCCCGGCACGTTTAATAGAATGTCACTCTTAAACATACCCATGTGAAAACAAAGGCAGGCCTTGTCACAGCTTAATGTCAGAAATCATGTTCTCTATCTGCCATGTCTAATGATCCTCCGCAAGGGTTTCAGAGAGCAATGTTGCAGTTATCAATAAAAATCAGCGAGTCATTGGGAGTTACAGCAGCTGGATAATGGTGTCCATGCCAAAGCCCCCAAATGGCAAAATACAACTTACACATTCATAGCTATTTGAGTCTCTCTCACACTCCACTTCCTCTTCCTCCTTCTCGCAATCCAAAGACAGCTCTATGCAAACACACCAGAACTAAGTCAGTCTGTCCCCATTGCATTGAAGTGTATAACAGGGAGCTTCATGCCAGAGGAGGTTTGAAATTTACATTATCTTCATAACCAGATGATCCTGGAGCCCATGGACTCTGCTCGTCAGCACTGTTGTAGCCATCCCCCTCTCCATATGCCCGTGGAGATGTAGGCCTTGAGCTGTTTGGCGAATTTCGTGAACCCTTCATAGCCCTTGGAATCCTGCGAGTGGAACCCCCTCCCCGCGTCCCACTTGAGGCTGAAGGACCCAACCATCCAACTCTCCTTGAACTGCCTGAGGGGAAAAGGACTGATGGGGCAGGGGCTGACATATATGAACATCCAACAGCCTCTGTCACACTGGCTATTACAGTTGGCCTTAACTGGTCATTCTCTTCATGGGACCTCAGTATTGGAGCTGTCTCACAAGGTGGAGGGAGGGAAGAAATTGAGGAGGTGGGGGGGAGTGGGGGAGTGTAAGATCCGGTCTGAGATTGAGGGAGTACCATTGGCAAGGACATTGAAGGGAGAGGCATAGTTGAGTAAGTGGGCTGAGAGAGAGGCTGCATGGAATTCTGCATGGAAACAGGGTATCTGTGAAGGCCAAATGCGGTAGGATTTCCTGCATCCTCTTCCTTAGTTTCCAGTATTGAATCAATGCCTGTTGCTTTTGGTTGCATTGACAAGTCATCAAGAGAAAATCCAATCCTCTCATTCTCTGGGTTCAATTTCTCAATGCCATTTCCCCCTTCTCCCTCAAGACCAATCTCTGTGACCATCCCCAAGTCATCTCCCTCTTTAGCCTGCTGCACATAGAAATCTGCAGGCCTCTCGGCCAAAACATGCTGTAACTGAGATGCTAAATCAAGCTCTCGTCTTCTGTCCAATAGGTCCTCGTCACCAACAGCCTCAACAGTTGCAACACCTTGAACCCTGCCTTCACCTGTCTGCTCAGCAATGCTTGCCTTCCGGTCTGTGGGACAAGACAAGGGTGAGGTTTTGACACTAGTATCAACAAGTGAGGTTTCAAGCTCCAAATGATGGTACTGAGCTTCCTTTCCACTTTGTTCGACTCCATCATCCCCATATATAGAGCAAGAAGGGGCTCCGGGTGGTGGGGATGAAGAAGAAGGTAGAGGTTGGGGAAGTGGGGGAGTAGACGAAGAAGAGGGAGGGGCAGACGCAGGTCGAGACTGTGAAGAACTTGAAGGCCCTGAGCCTCGTTGCACAACAACACGAGTCATGGCCACACCGATTGCCTCCTAGCAATTCATCTTTCTCCTGGGTTTCAAGTACTCGTAACAAAAGTTTCCTGTGAATTCCTTTCTCGCAGAGAGTAACTCACTGCATGGCTCTCCCTCCCCCTCCTGAACTCACTTCTGTTTCCACATTCTCACCCCTTTCAGTGCCGTAACGCCTTCCCACCTCACCTTCATCTTCACTTCCCTCATAAAATTTACCCACCGCCCTAAAGTAAGTGTCGGTAAAAATAATGACTCCGCCTTGGCCTCAAGCTGCAATACCAACAGACCTTTTTCGAAGACGTCAAATTTTCGTTCGTTCAGGTCATCAATTATCTTGAAGGATCACCTCCTTTGCCCTGAAGAGGATTACCACCCCTCGCCTTCCACCCAAGCTGTGCTTTAAAATCGATTGTATCTTCGAAAAGGCAACCTCTTCTACCAGTCGCCATTATCTCGGTATCATCTTCGTCTTCCTCCCTGTTCAGCTCGTTCTCCCTGCCAATATGATCATTCATGTGCTGATCAAGCAAACACGACTCAAACAGATTTGACCAATCCAATGGTCCATTCTAGACATGGGTTCCTTGATCCACAAGCCAACCCTAGGACCCCTTGTTCCCATCAAAGCTGGTTTTATCCAGTGATAATGCGCATGTGGCCACCTAAATTACGACACTTGGGGTAGACTTCTGCGAAGAGAACTCGCTGCCCTAGACTACTCTGTCTACACATGTCTACGCAGAACTGATCAGATCATATCACTCCACAAACTTGGGGTGCTACCTCATTCAAGAGAGCAGACCAGCTGCTGCTCCCAGATGACAATAACTTGTTCACTGAATCTAAAGCAATGGTCTCTGAAAGATTCTATGCTGAACCCCCCTCCGTTTGCTTTCTTCCATCATACATGATAATATAAAATACCTGACCCAGATGCCGAAAGCGTGCATATCACTGCAATCCACACCTGCAGACACACAAATAATAAGCAATGGATTGTGGGCTCTGGGGATTGCAGCACACACACCCACACGCATCAAGATCGATCGATCAATCTCCAGCATGCCATGCCCATTGACGATGGGCCACAGCCGCCGGCTCCACAACCCTACATCCCACTCTTTCTATTTCGCCAGGTTTCGCCACACGTGAACAAAACAGCCTTTTAGTCAACGGAGATTCCTAAAATATTCTCGAGTAATACCTTACGAAAGAGAATCTCTGTACCTCAATCATCCATGGTTACAGAAGCACCCTCGCATTAAAGGAGCGAGATGGAGCCCACAGTTTCACATTCCTGACTCCTGATTTCTTTTGATGGCGATCTCCCTCCCCTTCGTCGTCTTGCACAATCTCTTGACAGAACCTTCACAAGCTATTAGATCCAAGGAAACTGGTGGCAAGAACACATAATAGAAATCGTTTGTTTGACTTACATGAGAAGAGCTGGGTTCGTGAGAGAATAGAACTTGGACTGCAATTGGAGTGTAACCTCTGGAAGATTGTGCAATTGAGCTTTATGTGAAATGTCGAAGCCAAGATCCTCTCAGCCTGAGTGCACCCTAGTGTAAGGAGAAAGTAGAGAAAAACACACCTTAGCATCACACACATTGAATGCATTAGAGAATGTCATTTAATCGCACAATGAAATCACTTAGGTAATCGTCCCATAGAAAGAGTGGAAGGGGTGTGAGACCCATGACTCATTAATTAGATAGGTTCACTAGTGAAAATAGATAAAGTCTGCAATCAACACAAACGATAGCTAGCATTCATCCTCATGAGTACTACCTGCTATTGAAAAGGGCAGCGTCATTTTTTCAAAGAAGGGGTACATACCATCAATCACAGATCGACCCAAGACCCAAAATTCCTTTTGCGAATGGGGGAGAACTCTTCCATCATTTGCCTGGTTCAGTGTGAACCATGGCTGCCAATGTCGACAGCTGGAGTTAGATCCAGACCTACCAATTGAGGTTCTGGTAAGAGACTTTGCAGGGTCAGAATTGGAGAAGGTCTGCTGTCCACGACCAGTCCTGCCGCCTCTTTGGTAGCCACCTATGCCTCTGTCCGTGGTTCCCTGCCGCGATTGGAATTGGTCTTCCCCATGTGCTGGGGGCAGACCCTTCATTGCGTTGCCGCTTGTAGCTGCTGAACAGCGGCTTGGGGAGACTATCCGAGAAGGAGCCAGGTTTGATCACCCTTTCAATGAATCTGACCCCTTTCGAATCAGACATCCTGTCAAGCAACTTAGCTTTGGGGTCATTAGCAAATTCACTTGAGGCCTCCAACAAGTACTCCCGAGTTAGTTGGAAAGTCACCTGAGCCAAAATGGCAGACCTGGCAGCTCTCATCAGCCATACTATAAAGCTGTAGTATTTGCTTTGCACTGAGGGATAGGTCTCATCTGGGAAAAAAAAAAATTCAAGCCTCATCCTCCTACACTCCCACCACTGCGAACTGCCTGCACCCTGCCCTACACACCCACGACTGTGTGTGTAAAGTCCGCCATTATCTCTGGCATGACTTAGATGGCTTCTCATTGGAGAACCGTGGTTCTCCATCAGACCTCATCCATATTTTCTCTTCTGTATGGTTGAGCACTAGGACCTTGCCCTCAATGCGCGACGTTGTGACTTCATAGCGTAGCCACCGGAGGGCAAGAACCTAGATAAAAAGCTAGAGAGGTCTCGTAGGAAGAATGAGCGAGGACCAGATTGATCAATCCATCCTTTCTCTTGTGCACTACACCAGGGGGGAGCACGACTGCTGGCTCTGCTACATTGGGGCACTGGGATACATCGTAGCGTTGATAGAAAGCACTAGAAAGCGAGGAGATTTCGCCCTTGCGTAGATAGTCTAGCAGAGCTGATCGGGAGCTGATGCGGTTGTTTTCTTGGAATCGAGATCATCCGGAAAAGACGCGATAGACGCGAATCGCCAGTAGTATTGCGCGCCTTTAGAGCTGAAATCAAGGGCCGGGACGACACGCCAGCGTATAGGGACGGGACCAGGGCCAACCCAAAGGCGGTTGCATTTTGGAAGAAGTACCCCGATCTCTTCTCTGACAAAGAGGTGGAGGAGATCAACCAAATAGCGGAATACCAGGACTACTTGGAAGCATGCATCCATGGCGGCAAGACCCAACGGACCAGCGTGGCGGCTCACCCTCGGAGCAGTTAGACGGGAATCCAGCTGTCACTGCCTGGGAAAAATCACTACGTAAGGCGGTACACTCTACAGATCGAGGAGGATGGCCCGTGGGCACGTTTGGCCAACGACATGTTCTACAAAGGCCTGTACAAGGCTACGCAAGATTTAAGCCGACAACAGAGGAATGAGTGAGCCCGACGAGCGTGAGCAAATTTGAAACTTGGGACGCTTCCTGATCGTTGAGATTTACACTAAGGAGGAGGAAGGAGTAAGGGAGATCGTGGGGGCCTATGGAGTCACGAGATTGCAAGGGACGGTCCGCAATGCCTTCACGTTAGAAGCATATGAACTCCTGGAAATATACCCGGCACTATTTACTACGAGGGAGACGAGGCTGCTAGGGGGAATCAGAGAAAGGGCACCCGTGCTCACCCTGACAAGATTTTGGAGATGGCAGATGGATTGGTGGAACAAAGAGCTACGACGAGATCCGAGCGTGCGAGATGAGGTCTAGGTGGTCACATATTGACAACGTTCAGTGGAAGAAATCCACTGTCAGCTCACTCCAACAAAATGGGAGGCTACGAGATGAGCCCATCTGTGGCCTGGTATGGCCAGTAACGGTTGAAACTAGCTACGGGTGGAAGTTGGCCAAATACGAACGACAGGAGAAGGACACTGCCAACGAGTGGGAGGAACTACTGAAAAAGGCGTTACCCGGGGATCTGCAAAATCCTCGGAAGGATACACGAAGACTCTATGACATGGTACTTACGACACCAAGTGGTCCATGTGAGCGGATCATTGTTGTGGGAGCGGCAGCGAGAAGTGCTCCACATTGCGGCAGTTTGTGCACTGACACCGGTGATACGGATCTAGCTCACTTGTTCATTCACAAAGCATCGTTACCACCCGTATTTCGTAGGATCATACGTACTGTGTAGACATTACCTTTCGATAGACGTGTTGTGGGTCAAGCACAGCAATGTAGGCAATTGGAGGTCATTTTGTGGCCAAAAACAAAGGGTTCTGAAAGTAGGACTGGAGGAAGGGGTGGTGTTGGACGCTGACCCCTATGGAGGATGACAAGTCTACGACCATAAGTGTGGGGGTCGGTAGTGGCCGAAAGCGAGGAATGGCGCCGCTCACTCACCAGCCCAGTTACGTACCACGGGTACCTGAAGGAAAGGAGGCCGAGCCAAGAAAATCAAAGGAAGGGAGCAGCAGGACAAAGGAATCCCAGTAAGCCCGCCAATTCAGGAGGAAACCAAAGGGGGGGGGACGAGGCCGTGACAGCAAAGTTGCATGAGACAGGGGAGCTGACCCCGTTTGAAATAGCAGACCGAGAAGCCAGAGCAAAGAGACGCGCGGAGGAGCGCGACCGCTTGTGGACAGATCTGCACCCCGACGTTTTCGCGAACTGACAAAGCCAAAGGGTGGTATGAGAGTAATAGTTATTTCCATTTTGTTACAAAGGGATATAGGAAGTTAAGTCGGGAGGAATCGAACTCAAACTGCAGAGTCAATGAGTTGTTTTGAGCTGTAATCGCGAAATCATCCAACTGGATGTAAATTGGTAAAATTGGATCGAGTAATTGGATGACGAATTGGGTCTGAGAAATCGGTGGGATGGATACATATAAATGGGATGATAAGTCGTAAGTACAACGGTAGCACACATGATATTGGCCATTCCGAGTCCACCTCATAGGGCCTCCATATTAGGTATATGGTTGCTTGCTCTCCCTACTGTGGGATCTCCATTTGTTGGAATGGAGCTCATCTCCAAACTGGTGGTCTACTGAGCTGACTTGGAGACTGCATCCAATTATTGGGCGCTCGGTTTTGTCAAAAATTACCACCCATTTGTGGACCTTGGGCCTGCCTTTGCCAATTTCCTGAGGCCTGAACTCCCACCTGACTGACATCCCAACCAGTTGTCTGGTGAGCAGCCTTCTGGTTATTGGATTTCTCCGGTTGCACTTCCGTCGCAACTTTAAGATGCCAACACTGCAACATAGAATGATGTTTCCCACAATACCCGCATTTGTCGGTCTCCACATTGGCGGCAATAGGGGGTGATGGACATTCTGTAGCAAGATGACCATAGCCTTTACAATTTCCGCACCAAGAATTGGGTCCTTGATTATTGGATTTGGGTCGGCCTTCTCTCTTGTCTGCCATTTTCACCTCCAATCCTCCAAACTTCTTGGCCATTGCCATAATTGCATCCTCTTGCGATCCTGGGGCTGGTAAAGCTAAAGTTTTGGACACTCTCTCCTACACCGAAACTGGGCATACATCTAGTAATCGTAGATAGTTGGCTTTGTGGCATGTAGTGTGTTGTGACGTGCATTGTCTCCCATAATTTGGCCCGATTAACCACTGCCTGAAGATCTGCTGGTACAGCCTCCCTCACGAACTTGATCAATGCAGATGGCCTCAATCCCTCAATGAATAGTCCCATCTGCATATGGTCTGGGATGGCCAAAGCTCATCAGTCCTCGCATTATTAGCTATGCAAGCTGTGATGAACTCGGCCAAATGCGCATCCGGGTCCGATCCTTGCCAACCAGTAAAAGAATGCATTGGAGCAACATTACTAATCCTATCACCGGGTTGGCCAAGATTGATAGCTATAGGCACCGATTGAAGAGCAGCAGGAATTGGAACCCCAGCCATTGTTATTACCGGAGGAGGTGTATTGAATATTGAAGCCAATGAATAGGTAGGTGGTTGCTCGGATTGGAGGAGCTGTTGCAACAACCTGGAAACACTGTTAGAGGGCTGTCTGGGACTTAGACAGTTTTACGGGTTCTGTGGGGTACCCTTAATTTTGCGCAGACTTACGGATGGTGGACTCAGACCAACAGAGGCCTTATGGGTGACAGACACAGGCCTTAGGGGTGGTAGGCAGGCTCACACAGTCAGTCACAGGCTTACACAGCCTATCACAGTCAGTCATAGCCTTACACAGTCTGTCACAGCCTGACACAGCCTGACACAACTTGTCACAACCTTACACAGCCTTACAGAGCCTATCACAGCCTATCACAGCCCGACACAACCCGACACAACCAGTCACAGCTCGGCACAGTCACAGTCCGACACAGCTTGGCACAGCCCGTCACAGCGTTCACAGGGAACGGTTATCATTGGCAGGGAACGACTGTGTGGGAACAACGTCTGCAGAGGGAACGTGCATTCTGTCTTGGATGACAGTTAGTTAGTTAGGCGGTTAGAACAGCTTGCAGGTAGAATAGGCAGAGTAACGACATGGAGGGGGCACTTCTTGGTCACTTCTTGGTCACTTCTTGGAGCACTTCTTGGACGTCACGGAGGGAGATCAGTTCTGGGACATCACTTGAGGAGATCAGGCGGAGAGCACAATCTTGGAGCACAGGGATGGAGATTACACAGAGGAGGAGATACGACGAGATGATGCTTGATTCATGCAAGCTGTAGAGATGCACTGTAGAGCAAATTAGAGACACCATGGCTTCAGCCTGATACATGATGGATATTAATATGATTCTTATTTCATATTCACACCGTGTAGAGGAGATATGAGTGAAGCTGTGGAATGAATGCTTGAGTAGATGGAACATGGTAGATTGCAGAAGCAATTTGATACTTAATCATAGACAGTAAGGTAAATTGCTAACATGAATGCGAGAAGGAATACAAATAAGAAGCACCCCCATGATACACTAGTGATAGGTCATGACTGATTGTTCTGAGCGGGCTGAGTACTTAGAGATTTCCAACTCTTTTATTTGGAGTTTCCACCTCGAATAACTAAGGGATGGGTGGGTAAAAGCCGCTCGACATTTGGCGACCATACTGGGGAACTGAGTCAAGAACAACCAGATGTGACAGGCATGGGATCATGGTGGGTGGAGAATCAAAGAATTTGATGTGAATCAAATTCCCTGTGGAACTGAGAAAGAAAGATTGTCCAAACAATTCTTTCAGAGGTTCTTGGAATTGCCAGACGATTGCAAGGAAAACATTCTTAAGAGAGTGCATGATGCTGATCCAGAGTGGGGTCTGGAGAAATGAGTGATAAAGATTTATCAAGTGGCCTGTAGAGGGAGAGCAAGTTGGTTACCAACACTGGTTTATGTGATAGCATTGTTATCCATTAAACGAGTGGAGTTTGAAAGCTAGGAGGAACGGAAGGTGAATGTTTACACTCACATGCATGAAGAACTTGAACTGGTAAAGAATTGGATTCCTAAGGATATCTTGTGGATCAAACTTACACCAAGAACAACTTTTCAAACGTGCTTGCCATATGGTTATATGATAACGCCTTCTAGTATAGTCAAGGGTGCATTAAAGCTTGAAAGAAATCCAGGCATATACGAGAGATACTACAGAAGAGAGTTTTGGTTATTGCCTCATTAAAGATATGAAAGACATGGGACATGAGTGATGAAAGGGAAGCTAGACTCCACAGATATTCAGCGAAAAGGGAAAGTTATTTGAAAGCTAATTATCCATATCTCTGGGAGAGAGGAATAGACATAAGGTCTGGTTGAACATCAAGAATTTCCGACTACCTCCGGAAGTGAGCCCGAAGTTCGTACCTCCGTATGCGGGACCCTTTCGCATCCGGAAGGTTATGAATGAGGATGTGTATGAATTGGAGCTGCCGGCAAACAGCAAGGTGCATCCGGTATTCCACGTCTCCTTTTTGAAGCCTTACTTCAAAGATGAAGCGCGTCCGAATCTGCATCAAGTGTTGCGTCCGCCACCTGTGCTGTTGGATCATGAAAATGAACCTGAGTACGAGGTGGAGGCAGTGCTTAAGTTGAGGAGGTTCAAGAATAGAGAAACGGAGTATCTCGTGAAATGGAAGGGCTATCATCATGTGGAGGCATCTTGGGTGCGTGCCTCAGAAATGGGAAACGCATCCGAGGCGGTTGCAGCTTTCGAAGGGCGACCTCAAAAGCAGAAGAAGCGTTGATGGGGACATCAACCTTGGATCGTGGGGGAGGAAATGCATGCTTAGCCCGGCTTAGCTAGCTCAAGAATCCGATTGCAAAAACTTGTGTTGTATATAAATGAAATGGTTTCCAAATGTTGCGCCTCCTATTTTGTTTGGAATGGTGATGCATGGTATGGTTGGCTAGTGTGTAGAATGCATGCTAGCTTACAAAAGTGGGAGAGGTAAATTGGATTAATCGTGTATTTGCGCAAAGCCGAAATCGGGTGACTCCCATCCAAGGGGCAAAGAAACTTGCGCCTTCTTTGGGAGTTCACGTGCTAGTGCGCACCTGGCGCGTGCGCGTACTATAACTGCGCTACCGAGGTGGTTGTCTTGTAGTGCGGGCTAACGCGGAAACTACGTGCTTCCGTTCACATACTATAATCGTGTAGCCTCGGGACGAAGTCGTAGTGCGGCTTCGGCGTGTTCCCGTACCTCAGGCCAGCATTCCAAGGCGGACCCAATTGTAGTGATTGGGGCGCACGGTTGGTTCAAGGTTATCTTCCTAGTCAAAAAAAGGTTCAAAGTGAACCCTCGCTCAAGGTGATGCCAAAAGCAGCATCATGAGCGGTCGCAAGTAATGTTGTTGCAGTAAGGCGATTCGATCCTCGGGGAGGATCGTTCCTTGGCCTTGAAGTAGGCCAAGAAGAGTGCACTGGGTGGAGCTTGAGAGGCTCCACCCTTGGCCGGGACTTGGAGGAAGTCGGCCGAACTAGCTAGTGGAGAGTAGAGTCAAGTGTAGGGTTTGGTTCTTTGCCATGGGACGCCATGGTGCGGAAACAAACTCCTTGATGTGGGACGCCACAACTTGGATGTTCGTTTCTACAAAATGGACAAGTCGATGAGGACATCGACTCCCTGTTGGTAGGGGTGTGTGTCGCGGCCCTTTGCCTTGACGGCGGGGGGTCGGGACGCAGAGGGGCTGCCCCTGTGGTGGGGGCGGTGGCAGCAATAGGTACGGGGGGCTGAAGCACCCTTGAGTGCCCAAGGCACTTAAGAAGGCGGAGACGCTCACTAGGTGGAGCCCTGCATACCGGGTTGCGGTGGGGGTGGCTCCACAAGGGGTGGTGGTAGCTTAGTGGGACTTAGTGGGGGTGGCATATGATACACCATGGGGCGGAGACCTTGTGGTGGGAGTCGTGGGGAGTCTTGGGACTCACCACAGTCCAATGGGGCCGTGATGGGTGGGCCAAGACTCACCGCGACTCATCACCGAGAATCGAGGGTCTTCGTGGCGGTTCGCCATAAAATGGCATGGTTGTTTGTGAAACCCCCGCGGACAGTCACAGAAGTATATATAGGGAATAGTAACCCCGAGAACGGTGCAAGCCCGTTGGTGACCAAAAAATAGTGAGTAAGCGAGCGAGCCGGAAAGCGACCAAGAAGTGGGGAGCTATTCCGGACTGCCAACTACCAAATGGAATTTCCACTAGGCCCAAATTGGTGGAGGGTCTGTTGGGGGAGAAAAGGGGGACCGTTATGTCCCGGTGAGCAGCCGAAGCTCCGAGTTGGCCCGGCGGCCAGGTTGGGAGTTAGGCGCGCGCATCAAAGCGAGTAACTATGACTTGAAGGGGAGCTTACCGAAGTGAAGTGCGCGACAATAAGGATTTGTTATAGTCCATATAAAAGGCACATTATGGATTTTTTTTTAAGCATGATTCATAGAAAACTAGAAAAAAGGGACTTGACCAAATGTGCTTTAAGGGATAAAGAATCTAGAATGAAAACATCCACTCAAAAATATTAAGTAAAATAAACTTTATGTACTATTTTGAGCCTTCAAAATAACTATTTTCATAAAGTCCTTTACATATAGAATTCTTTGATATATCAACACTACCTCATTAAATACATAGACCAAGGGTAGACCCCCGGGGTGGATCAAGGTCAAATTTGAAAAAAACTATCGTGATTTGAAAATAAAATCTTTAATGGTCAATAGTAGACGGTTGAGATCGTAAATTGAAGCGAATCCAATGGGTGAGGATTCGCCACATCCCCCTTTATGTTCTTTTAGGGATTCATGGTGTGTCTCATTTTGGTCCACCGTAGGCTACAACTACCCACAACGGCTATGCTCACATTCTGGACTCTTATTTCAATAAGTCCTGACGCATTTCGATTTTGACGTCTTCGATTGAGAGAGTCCGAATGGAAATGCGGCACCGTATTTCCGTTATGAGTATAACTGACGAAAGGGTTGAACGAAAATTCGGTGCCACATTTCCGTCCGGAGTCTTCTTGTCACACAGTCCTAACAGAAATGCGGCACCGCATTTCCGTCCGAGGTCTACTTTTCAATGCGGTTGGACGGAAATGCGGCGCCGCATTTCCGTTTTCGATGTCAGGCATGAAGCAGCGGAACGAAAATGCGGCACCGCATTTCCGTTCTGGATATAAGTAATGAAACAGTCGAATGTCCAGAACGGAAATGCGGCGCCGCATTTCCATTCTGGATGTCAGGCATGAAACAGTGGAACGGAAATGCAGCACCGCATTTCCGTTCTGGATGTAAGTAATGAAACAGTCAAACGGAAATGCGGCGCCGCATTTCCGTTCTAGATGTCAAGCATGAAAACAGTTGTGAATGTAACTCTTGAGATGGTGGGACGGAAATGCAGTGCGGGGGCTACAATTTCGAACAGGTGCAACGGAAAGCGGCGTCGTGTTCCCGTCCAGGCTCGTACTGTACGATAAATGAACACGTGATCCAACGGAAATGCGGCACCGCATTTCCATGTGGTTCCAGTCCACCCTGGCATATTTATCCTGCATCGAGATGCGAAAGGTGAGGCGAGATCGAACGGTAGTAATGCGGCACCGCATTTCAATCTCTGGACTCATGCAGGCTGAAGTGGTAGGAGGCGTGGTTAATCATGTACCACACTGAGTGGTCAAACTAGGCTACACTTCCAATGCACCCGGATGGTGCTTCACCGGTCCGCAGTTGCACCTTATGTAGGGCCTGTACCAATTCCAGAGCTGGCTTTTGTGATTTTTTGACCTCACAGATCCTGTAGGTAGGTTGTTTTTGGTCAAGTAATCCCCTTTGTCACAAAGCTTATAATAGAAAGTTCTCAAGGGCCAAGCAACGGCAATGGGCTCCGAACCTATGAAATCTATCAACAACATCTTGTACGCACCTGTTGCGTTCACCCTCAGAGATATTACCCCATTTCACCCACATCTCAATTGAGATGGGTGCGAGTAGGTTGATGTTGGCTTGTGGATGCCACATCATGTGTTCATTATTGGCTACTTTGAGCTCAACGGCACGTGGTGGCATCCAGGGCATGAATTGCTGGTTACCCAGAGGAGCACCAGCCGCTCTTTCCTGCTCCACCTGAGACATCTCCACATGCTCACAAAAATCTTTCACAGCAACAATTTCGCTTTCTGGCAGATTCATGCGACCCAAAAATCGGATGATTGGTTACTGAAGGGATAAACTCCTGCTCAGTAATAGTGGATGATTTATGAGTAGAAGGTGTCTGCTCATCTTTAGGGTTAGCCAATCGCAGGGCAGCCTCAATAGCCTCTCATTTTTGCTCCTAATTGGTCATTTCTTCAGCATCTTCCTCAAGATTAGTGATTAGACGTGCATGATAGTCCTTGAGTCTGGCCATGTACTTCCCATTCTTGTTTGTAGATAATGACAGCTTTACCCAGTCCTCTAGAGCCAGGGTTTCAAGCAATAAAAGTGGGTTGTCATCACCTAATTTTAAAGGTGCGGTATCCAGTGCTTGAACTGTAGCATAGAAATCGCTTGGCGTTGTTTGCGCAAGCGTAGCTTGAATGGCAGGGATTGGAGGAAACAAAGGGGATTGGTACCCCAAAGCCTGCAGTTCGTCAATCCATTCTGGAGTGACTTTGCTGGAGCTCTGCCAGGTAAAAAAAACTTTTTGTTAGTGCGGTCTCTTAGAGACAAACAGCACGACAGAGCCATCTGGAATTTCACAAAATAGTCAATGGATAGTATATGCAAAAACCACTAAGCATATTGGACTAGGATAGAGGGAAGATACTTTATGTCTTGTCAAGACATGGACAAGACCACTAGGGTCTTAGTCAAAAAAGACAAATCAACCATTTTTCAGTGACACCATCCATCAGCTCCTTAGGGGAAGAAACCAGAATCAGCCTCAATCACAAAGATCAGAATTAGCTTCAATCAAAAACACGGGTATGAACAGGTCTGTCTTTGATAAAACCAAAAATTGTAAACATCAGTAGGATTCAAATACTCAAAGGGTATTTTCATAGAGATCCCTTAAGAGCCCAAGGTTGCAGCAAAACTAAGTGTAAGTCTGCAAATTTCAAAGGTATGGGTGGGATAGTGGGATATTATCCATTCCCTTTTATGTGCTTCTCTACTTTTGCAAATGTCAATTGGTACCACATAGTACAGTAAGGCCTTGAACGACCATTGGTTTCATTAGATCTCGGGAATCACCTAGAGGTTTGAATTGCTATCATTCACCCGATGGACTGACCATTGAGGTTGAAGCTTTGGATCGCTCCAAGCAGGGGAGACCGACTTCGGAAAGCGGATCCGGTCCCTTCCTCGGAGGTAGGAAACTAATCCACCTCGGGATTTTGGGGGGGGGGGGGGGCATTGGGCGGGAGATAGATAATCCCCTGTCTCCCTGGGCTCGGGAGTCGCTTTGTGAAGGGATTTGAAGGTTCGTCCCGGCTATAAGCGTGTTGGGAGCTCATGCATGTAGGAAGTAGTAATAAACAAAGACTTGGAAGACAATTACCATTAAAGACGTAGAAAACCATAAACAAAACGTAGGACTAGGAAACGCAAATCGCCCTGTGAAGTGGAGTTGTCAAGCTTTGTTTTGCCGGTAGGAATTTAGAATGTGTTAGATCCACCCATAGCTACCGCGGACCCCTACACTTACCGCAGTCGGGTAGACGGTTCGTTGAGCCCAACCTACACCGCAACTTACCACGACCCCCTAGGCTAGTATGTCGTCACCCTGGCCGCGCGCAACCAGGGCTCGTCAATGCTCTCCCACATGATCATTTGAGAAGCTGCATCAACGTATACAATTCCAGAGTAATTTATATCTGGAGTGTGGAACACTGTAGAGAGATAATTTGTTGGAGCGACATCAGAAAAAATAAAGGGGAGGGGCCCTATGGAATTGTGTGTGTCAACGCACACACTTTCAGAGGAATCCATGAATCCATAGAAGGCCGCCTAGACGTGGGGAGGCTGCCTCTGAAATGGTGTACGTCAACAGACACAATTATGGAGGACTCAATAACAACACATTGCAGTGCACATTTCAACACAAACTAATATAAATTGGTGATGGATTGAGGAGAATATGTAGAGAACTCGCGTCATTGCGGGTTCCAAGTTATACTACTGCTTGAAGTCATGCATTCTGGAGATACCAGCCTCCTCGTGGAACTCCCTAGAAAAACAATTTTGGCATACTATAGCTTTCCACTTGCAACATATGCCTGGAAAGTGACATCCGGTGGTGACATGACAATATTCTAGTCCGCAAGTTGCCTCTGCAGCACTCACGACGCCCTGTGTTCCACTTACAAAATGGAACGTATGTGAGAAAGATGCCACATTACAGAAGCTCACAGCAACTGCATACGATATCATAAAACGGTACCTGGCTCCAGAACGTGGCTTTGTATAGCCATGTGTCAAAAACTTGGTCGCTAAAGAGTCTCGTGTTACTGGTGTTCTTATCCCGACATCAATCATGGTGGTCAAGCACGATAGAGAGATGCACTTCCCACTGCTGAAACTCAAGAGTACGGTGAACCTCTTCCGGGAAGCTAAGGCAGACCAAGACGCTGTACCTGAGTTCTTGGCCATGATGGACATGGAGGAGTTGATCCTGGAAGGGGATTGTAGACTGTCTCATGAGAAACCTGTGAAGGAGTTTATCTACAACTATGACAGAGAGAAGTCAGTAGTTAAAGATTCGAGCAGAATTTCAGGGGTATCTTTGATTTGCCCCGGAATGAGAAAACTTCCATTATGGAGCAATCCACACTGCATTTTGGAGACTTGGTAAATGAGAAAGTAGGAGGATCACATGGGTTCAATTGCAAAGATCTCAAAGATGAGGCTTTGAAGAAGTTAGGACCAGTGTTCAATGATTTGTTTCTTGCGAAACAAAACCATATGTATTTAAGTCGAACTTTTGAACAAGAGATTGTGCAACACTACAATGGCCACAATGTGAATTGGGCGGGCATGATGAGGAACAATGTCTTGGGTGAGATACGCAGGGTGCAGGATATGGGTGATAGGAAGGGAGGTCAGTTTGTGTCTACACACGTGATTTATACTTAGATCATACGGGAGTGTGTATCTTTATCTTTGGCAGATCGCCAGTCAATGGGTGAATGGCTGGCTTAGTCGACAATGAAAAAAAGGGCAGACTCTCGTAACAGCGAAGAAGAGAGCAGAACCAAACGTGCCATGAATCGTGTGGCAGCGGCGGATAACCTAGAGGAAATGGGCAACAGACCCCAAGGGGTTGAACTTCGCAAGGAGGCACAAGAAGTGAACTCTCCAAATATATGAGTGCCTGAGGGAAACACTCACCGACCTGAGAAAGGAGATAGAGTAAATATACCTACCACATCTAAACTCTTGGCACAAGACCAATCAGGGGGCCTGATATGAACCACAACAGTACGAATGTTGTCACTTCATATTCCTGAGCAGAGTCACATGGTTGGTAACTCACAGATTGCAGAAAGAGGAAATTCTAGAATTTCTATCTACATGGATAATGTGTTAGTGCACTGGCCAGCTCTCCAGCAACAACAGCAGGTACCTCTAGATAAGATGGCTATGGTCAACAATGCTAATCTGTAGTGCAATTACTTTAAGGATTACATTAGTATTGATGAGATGAGGGAGATGGTACAAAAGATGCAGGCCGATTTTGAGGATAGAGTCAAGCATTTGAATATTGCACATCTGTACCAATAAGAAAAAGGCTTTGTTGGAAGTCAACTTGCAGAAGCACATCAGACAGTTAGAGTCAGAGAAGGAGGGCTTTATTAAATTGGGAATTAAGATTAATGAGCTTGAGCATGAGAAGGTAGCCTTCCGGCAGCAATTAGCTGCTACAAAGCAAACCATTGAGACCCTGCAAGAAGAACAAGCACGACAGGCACAAACTTGGAAGGAGAACATAGTACAGCTACACGCGAGGTAGCAGAAGCCCAGAGGCAGAAGTTGGCAGCTCAAGTTCAGCTTGAGGAGTGTCAGAGGCAGAGGCAGGAGGCCCACACAAGAATTGGCCACTTGGAAGGAGACTTGAATGCAATTAGCCGGACAGTGGAAGCCCGGAGACTCGCAATAGATGCTGAAGCATAGTTGGATGAGGCACATTGACTTGCCTCGGAGATCCGAGCTCAGGAGCTACAGCGGGAGATAGAAATCCGGAACCAAATTACCACTCTGGATAATGCCACAAGGGAGGCCCAAGCACAGCTCAATCGTACAGTTGAATGTTATAACCAAGACAAGCAGACTTGAAACTTAGCATGGAGGGACAAATCCAGCAGACACAGAAAAGCCATAACGGATTCAACAAATTGTTGATATCCTACACAACCTGCTACATCCAATATCAGAAACAGTTGGGGTCAATGCGGCAGCGAATTGAACAGTTGTAGAAGACTTTGGAAAATTGTGTAGGCAGTATCTGATTCAATTGATGCTGGATTCTTTAAAGCTTACCTGGATTGTGAGAATGATGCAGACATTAAAGTCATAGTGGTGGACAAGACATAAATTCAGAGGTTGAGTAAACTCTTAAAGAATAAAGCTCGTAACACAATGACAGAAGATTTTGCCCAGGTAGGATGCGGAGTTGGCTCAGCTGTATGATCAGAATGAAAAGCTCATGACAGAGGGGAGACCTCGAACTCCACCCCTAGTGCATTAGAAGTATTAGAGAGGGTTGGCTCGGAGTTGGGCACTCTCCCTAGTGCAGAAATTCTGCAACCTGATTGTGCATACCCCACAATTCCTTTGACAGAGGTCAGTGGACTAGGAATTCCAGAACATTGTATGCGGCAGGATAAGGCTGAACCAAGCACACAAACGGTACCTACCACTATACCCAGCAGCAGCACCCAAGTGTTGAATCCCAATGTTCCCAGTAGTAGCACACAGGCCGTGGAGGAGATTCCACAAGAGAGGGAAGCAAATCAGGAGGAAATTTGTTGCCATACCACCTCACCATCAGATTATTCCTGCACCACCAAGTCTGCAGAGGGGAGCAAAACTGTTAGGAGAGTTTTTGAAGTATATCTCTTTGCAGGTATTACTTACCCTTGCATGCTGGCTTCAATGGTGTGTGTCAAAAGCATATGAAAACATCGTTGGTTAGCTTGCGTGGTTGCCACGCACTCATCTTGTAAAGCATTAATTTTCTCTACTGCATAGGCATCGTGGGTTTGGGCGCAACTGGTTTCAGTGTGGCATAATAATGGAACTCCACTCTTGTCATTGCTGCTTTGCAAGACTTTTGCTTAGCCATGGAAGTGCCTAGAGAGGCGGTTGCCCCTGATTTCTGCCCAACAATCAGTGGTGGAGGTGAGTCAGCAACGCTGTCAACTACTCCCCACTCAATGGGGACAATGGTTGAGGCCACAGGCTATTCAAACTCTTCAACAAGGGAGTCCTCCGGGCATGTCACCTAGGGGATCTATCATGACGAAATTGTAATCATGACACAGCTATTGTTTACCTGAGGATGAGACAAAGGGCGCTTTGACACTGGTCTACTCTTGTTGATAGGCTGGGAAAGGCCCATTAAGCTCTTGGCCGCGATGCCTCTTTCATTTTGTTTGTGTACAACAACCTCCTCCTAATCTGGGTAAGGCTCCTCACGTTTATTGGGCATCTCAATTTCTATGAAGATTAACAAGTTTCCATGCCAGATAATATCTCTAACAAAATTTTCATAGAAGAATTGAGCAAGGCTGACACAAGTGGCCACAACCTTCGCAATCCTGGTTTGATAACAATCATCATGGTGCAAAAGCAGGCAACACAGGTAAAACCTACCAGATTTTTCAAGTAATTAAGACCAGGTCGTATCCATTGAAGGCTCCTGACATGTTACCCACAAGGTTCCCCGATCAGTAGTCTCTTAGCACCGGTGTGCCTCCTTTCAAGAATCATGCTGCGGCCTATGTGCCACAACCATGCTTACATGACAGACCCTTGTGTACAAAAGAGTGGGTACCCAACCTGCCTGACCACCTTAGCTAATTGAAGAACCTACCAATATGCACCCTTCTCGTGCTTCAAAACAGCCAAATGTATTAGCGAACTTGGCGATAAAGTCCAGTCTCTGCATCTGAGAAGTTGTGGCAGTGAACAGAGGCCGTCAGCATTTTACCTGTGCCAGTGAGTTTTCCAGACACATCACCGACACTGGAATCTTCTGCTGGTGACTTTTGAGAAGAGGAAAACAGCTACACCAGCTGTTCCCACTCTCTGAGAAGAACATTTCGGCCAAAGCTGGCATATGAAGCGCAGCTTCCAAACTCTCCTATATCAACTGCCAAATACAATTTCACCTAAAATCAAGCGTACCACCTACAAAAGTCACAGATGGCTGATCCTGTGTCCACCTCCAAATTGGTACAACTAAGAACCACTGCAGCAACCCTTCTTCTTTAAGTCAGGCTTATTTGTATCCTCTCCCACAATGATGGTGGTACCCTCTCCTGGGCCTGCAGTTGTTGATTCCTCTGAAGCCAGAGCTTTCTTGCTCACTATCCGGTATATTTCTGTCAAAATCCTCTGAAAAGCTTTCTCAACATTTGTTGACTCCAATGCTGACGTCTCTATGAAGGAAAGGCCCTCCTTCTCAGCAAAAGCTTGTGCATCATCCATTGTTACACCTCTCAGGTGCTTGAGATCAGATTTGTTTCCTACTAACATTATCACAATGTTAGAGTCGGCATGATCTCTCAGCTCCTTCAGCCACCTCTCTACATTCTCGTAAGTCACATGCTTTGTGATGTCATACACCAGCAAAGCACCTACTGCGCCTCGATAATATGCACTCGTAATAGCCCGGTACCTTTCCTGGCCTGCTGTGTCCCAAATTTGCGCTTTGATCGTCTTTCCATCAACCTGGGGACAAAAATACATGTAAACCTCGAGTCATACTGCAGCTCATGCTGTGCTTCTTCAAACTCCTTGCCTCCTTGAACTCTAATCACTTGAGACGTAGAAATTGAACTGTCAGCCAGCCTCAAGCAAGCCTCAATCTTAAAAGCGGTCTAAATAAATGACAAAGGCTATCTACAAAAGACCTGACCTAGAAGGTCGATATTAAAAACAAGCTGTGAACAGCCTCCAGGGATGTGGGATCTAATGGGAACTATAGTTACATATTAGAACCTCCAAGGACTGTTCGACCAAATTGAATACACTGCGTCTCTTCCTCGTGAGAAGAGACAATAAAGTGTAAGTAGAAGATACAACAGTAAATCTCCATCCGAGCGACAAAATAGAGAACAAACTGCGTGAAAAAGGTATTTGAGCAGGTCATAATAACCATATGATGGCGGTGTCCGTGAGACAAAAAATGTATTGAGGTCAACAAGTTGTGCTATAGCCGAGTGCTCCAAAGGATCCCGAGTGTTGGCACAACGGAAGATGAGTACCTGGATGGAGCGGGTTGCAAACTCCACTCCAATGGTAGATTTGGACTCTAGGCAGAACTCATTCCGTGTAAATCTGGAAAGGATATTCGACTTCCCAACTCCAGAATCTCCAATCAGGACTACCTTGAACAAATAGTCATACTCATCATCAGCCTTGTGCGCCATGTTGTCACCTTTGACCCGTCCTCGTCCTCTTCTTCCCTTGAAGAGAACCTCCTATAACCGGGAGGGATATAGCAGATCATCAAGCAAACCAAAAGATGCGCTAATCTCAACAAGCCCACAACGAGGAAAGCCGAACACGGTGATATGACAATGAGCTAATCACATGGTCTAAAAGAGATATGACCGACAGTAGCAGAAAAGGCTGAACAGAAACTTGATACACAAGTGGCAGACAAAGACATGCACAGTTAGACAGAAATGCGAACCTGCTGCTTCCAGCCAAAGGTAAGAAACAATGTCTTGGAAGATGTAACTGGATGCACCTGATGCTGCGACGAGTGCCCGGGCACCACACGGTTAACCCTCCATGAAACCCCTCACAAACCCTCTCAACGATGCGAAGAAACGGGGGGGGCAGCTTGGAGAGTAAATGCGTTTTAGGATAGAAGCCAAAGAAAGCACTAAAAGAGAAGAGAAAGATCATGCCATGTATAATGGCTCATCAGGTGGGGGACTAACAAGGTGCCTTATGCATTATGATGCCACAGCAGTGCGACGAGGATTGTCACACTTGCAAGACGCATTGAGTGCGAGAAGGTAGCAAAGTATAAGCAAGTCACGAGGGACGCTCAGAGAGCCATGTCCCGGTAGGTGTGGGAACTTTGGGGAACAATTTTAGAGCATTTGCGGGCAGCTGCCCAGAAATGAACGGCCGAGATCTGATGTAATATTTCGAGGGTCACGATTTCGTCTCTCTCCTCTCCTCCGTGTCTCTTGCCTTGCCCAAGGCTCTCGAAGCCTGCGTGCAACCGATCCAAAAGTGTCTTCAACCCCCCTGGGCAAAAACAACAATCTTTCAAATGGAACGGGATGATTCTCGCTAGGGTGAGGTTCTCCTTGAAAGGACAATGAAAGTTGCTACCTTTAGCTGAAAATTTGAAAACTCTTTCTTTGAAGCTAAATGAAGCATTTGTTGCTGTTTGCTTCATATTGTTATTGCAGTTTTACATCTTTAATGCAGTTTTATTTGTTCAAGCGCTGACTGTGAGAACTGTTTAGTGACTTCCATCATCGACCATGGGTAGAAAAAGACGTTTACAGATGGTGATAATAAGCTATGTGACTGGATGGAGGGCGCGTTGTCTTCATGTCTTTGGAGAGGCGTGACATGCGACAATGTCACCTGCCAAGTAAAGTGTTTCGGGTAAGTGTTCAAAATGTATGAGCACATGCAATGAAGTGTTGGGATCGTTTTTTTTGTGTTCTGAATGCATGTGCCAGTCTGGGAGCACTGGAAAAGGGCAAAGAGATCCATATTGACGTTATGACGGCTAGGATTGTAACAGATATCATTTTGGAGGCCCCGCGTTATTCATAATCTAGGATTAGCTTCTGGAGAGCCCTTGTCCCTACCAGGCAGGGCACATTAATATGTGTCATTAATGGAATTCTGCCATTAATGCCAAGAGCCAGCCCCATGCCCGGGCCCTACCATTTCCCTCGCCATCCCCCTTGCTCCCCATACTCCTCACCACGCATGCGCACCCTACCATGCTCTATGAACTCCCCCATGCTCCATGCGAGGCCCCATCCTGCATGCTCCATGGCATGTTTCGCATCCATGGATGAATTTGGGGGATGACTTCAAAATGGATGAGGTTAGGTGTGAGGGATGAGGTTAGGGTGACGGCTGTTCAAGCTTGTCTTGGCTCCCAAATCAAGCAACGGGTTCTATGGATTAGTGAGTGGATTAGTGGATGCAATTATGTGTAGATTAGATTAGTGAAGTGAGCTTGTGGATCACTAAACACTTGATGTGAATTGTTCGGTGCAAGGCGCTTAAGAGATTCAATGAAGGAGCTGAAGCAGTTAAAGAAGCTTATAGTGTGATACGATGATGGACAAGACAATGTGGACTGAGCGGAAATATCTCAGCAAGGAAGACTTATATTTATGCAAATGGTATGTTTGTTTTACATGTGCTCTTCTGTTGTTTGCATGATTCTTCGTTCATATATGGGGTATCCAAATGGATAGAGCAATCATGTGCTCTGAAACACAATTTCTTAGGACAGGGAAACTAAAATCGCGGTTTTTGAACATGCTTTTGTTTTGGTTGAAGTTTAGAAAAATAGTTTATATAGTAGGCCATGTAATAGAGGTTCAAACTAATTACAAATTCATGAGTGCATATTAGGGTTTAAATAAGGATAATAGTCTCAAGTTTCAACTGTGTTATTTGAATTTTTTTTTATTACACAGAAAGGTGGAGATGCCTGATATGTGCAAAATGTGAGGAACATCAATGATGAAGGAACTGGAGATTCAAAGCCCTATCAAAAGTCCATTTGATGCAAATGATCTGGTATGGCTGCCACACATCATAAAAGTAAGAGGATCAGAATGCATATGTGAAGTGGCATGGATTCCTTGGACAAGAGTTCCAGATTTTTTGGAAGGAGAAAACAACAATAAATCTGCACCAACCAAGTTCAAGATTGTCAAGAGTGTGCCAGGTTCATCTAAGTTGGATCAGACTTGTCTTGACAGCCACATTGGTCAAAAGTGGTAAGCTTCACTCTACTTTTGTATTGGGATTGTGAGAACTATAGGTATTTTGAATAATTCTGGAAATTATGGCTATCTGCCCACATAAAATTAAACCTATATTTTGGTTTCCCTGTGATATGTTTGCAGGTATCATTGTGTTTGGGGTCCACGAGATGACCGACGGAATATTGAAGAAAGAAATGTCACCACAACTCCAAAGCCAAAGAAAGGACCAGGTAGTAGTGGCTGAATTGGTTTATTATGAGAGATCTCATGTTGACCGCAATGGCGAGGTTTGTCATGGTACACAAGACCCTCAATCTTTGTTACGGAAATCACAATTTGCTCCTTGGATATCCCAAGATTTGAGAAATTGGATACTTAAACGTCTTGATTGTGAATCCTCGCCAAGGGAAGTTTTTAAAGAACACAAGAGGATATGGCAGGCCAGAAGTGACATGGGGGAGTTGGCCACTTGGGATGATTTTTTAAAAATGCAAGATATTAGAAACATTGCGGCTCGGTTAGCGGAGGAGTCTTTCAAACGTGCTCCTAATCCGGCGGAAAGTGTGAAGATGTGGGTATGAGAACATCCGGAATATGTCTTCTTCTACCAACAACATGAATTGGTGGATGACACCATTCCTTTCACTCTGGGCATTCAAACCCCTTATCAAACAATGAAAATGCTTGATAGAGGTCATGGAGGTGCCGTTGCTTGTGATGCAACTTTTGGAACAAATGATCAAAAAATCCAATTGTTCACACTTGTTGTGTTTGATAAGCACTACAATGGTATTCCAGTTGCTTGGGCTATTACAAGCCGAGGAAGGGCATGTGATTTGCAACAATAGATGAGTGCACTTCAAAGTCATTTGAAGCAAAAAAATCCGGAATGGTTGCCTTCATCTTTTATAGTGGATGATGCTGATGTTGAGATCAATGCAATCAGGTACATATGTCATTCTTTCCCACCTTAAATTGTTTGTAGGGATTTTTTTTAATCAATAATTGGAATCAGGTATAAATCTCAAACCAGGTTTCCACTGGTATGAACTACTGTCGAGGTATCAAAAATGTGATTGATATTACCGAGGCGCCTTCATGAAAGTTATTAATGGTTGATAGTGGATTGCATTGCAGAGTTGTTTGGGGACATAACATGCCAATTTTGTTATGTCTTTGGCATGTGCGTAAGGCATGGCAAAAAAATGCAGCTAGTAAGCTTGGGAATAATGATATCCGAAGTCGTATACTGGAAGGCCTTGGCAATATTATGTACACGTCATGTAATATTGATGAATCTATTCAAGATCTTGAGCTTCGTGCCATCAACTTGGTTGACAAATTGTTTACAGAGTATCTTGGACAACAAAAATTTGAGGAGTACTTTCGTCGATATTGGCTACCAAAAATAGGTATGATCTTTTAAGGCCTGCTAAATGTGTTTACCTTTATAGTGTTTTTTTGCATGTATGTAACGTTTAACTAACAATTAGGTTTTGTATGTAGAATTATTTTGTGCACTTATGTATGATGTTAATGGGTAAAAGACTTGTAATGATATGATTTCCATACCAGTTGGGTTTAAAAATTGTTATTTTGTATATTTACAGGAATGTGGGTGACTGGTACAAGAAGAATTCCACACGCTGGTCAAGAAACCAATGCTACCATTGAAGCATATCATGGGAATTTAAAATCAAGGTTATCAGAGTCCAAGAAAACACTCCGAGGTCGCAGGGTTGACTGGCTTATCCATGAGCTTGTTGGTGATGTCATTTTACATTACTCTTATATGGAGAACATGAAAACATATGGTTTCTTGAACAATTCCAAGGCCGAGAAATTATTGGAGTCGGTAATAGTTCGAGCAAGAACTATTCCAGATTCAGATGTTATTTTTCCAAATGACATCAATGATTCATGGCAGGTACACAGCTCTCACTCTCCTACAAAGTGGTACACGATCTATAACGCCACCGGAAAATGGGCAAATTGTGATTGCGAATGGGCACAACGAGAAAATCTCTGCAAACATCAAATCAAAGTCATCCAATTACTGAAAAATATATCCGAGCCTCGAATTGTTCTAGCTTGTGGTACAGAGTACGGCTGTGCACGTGGTGGCATTCAATCTCTTTTTTATACGGGTATTGATTTGAACGATGTACCGGCTCAACCTGAATATTCGGACAAGGATGAATGTACGTTATATGACTCTCTACCTTTTTTATTCAAAACATACAACAGTGTCTATTTCAATACATGTTTTGTATTCAATATAATGCTTTGTTCAATATATGCTTTGTTTACATAATATGAGATCACAGGGAAATGAGACTTGTGGTTTCCTACAAATGAGACATATTTGTTATAATGTCAGTTCTATGCAGACAATATGAGGAGCAAGTGAGCTCATTACCTTCATCAGAAAAACCAAGAAGTGATTAAGACAACACCAAGAGAGAGTTGGCATGTGTCCAAGAAATGGGAAGCTAAGATCACTACGAGCAAATGCGACGGAGGACATGATGCATCCTGCCCAAACATTTCAAATAGTTGATGATGGGTGCGGTAATTCTATCGTTCGTATGAAAGATTTTCTAGAGCGGAGCACAAAATCGAAACGCAAGAAAATTCAGAAACTCTAAATGTCGAAATTCTAATTGTTTTGGCATATTGATGACATTCATGTAAGCTTCATGACATTGGAGGTAATTGTAATGCTTGGATGAAATAGCAATAAATGATTCACTTTGCATGCAGTAATTCAGACTCGTTGTGAAATATGGTGTGGATGAAACCGCGATGGAGGTTTCCCTGGACCGATGGAAATTGTGGTCGAGGTTTCCAGGAAGCATCTAATACTTGAATGGTTGACAATATACTTGGTAAAATAAATATATGGTGTGGCATCAATTCTCTTGGGCACGAACATATACCTATGTATATTTTGTATCATGGAAACCGTGGTGAATGTTTCCCTGGCATCAATTGCTAGTAAAAACCGTGGTGCAGGTTTCCTTTATGCAAATGACATATATGATAATGTGCATCACTTACTTTTTTGCACGTAGTGAAAACCGCGGTCGAGGTTGCCTTGGGTATATGTCTCCCATATTGAAATATCATGTGGGTGGGAACTGTGGTCGAGGTTTTCCTTATACCAATTGTTAAGAGAAACCGCGGTCGAGGTTTCCCTACTAGGAAGTGCTAAGTGCAAATTGTGGTGAAGGATTGATTTAAGCAAATGACATATATGATACGATGCACCACTTAATTCATGTAGTGGAAACCGCGGTCAAGGTTGTTGGTGGAAAATACGGTCGAGGTTTCCCTTAAAGTAACATGTGCATTTTATGCTCATGAATGAACACATTTTAAATGGGTTACTGGAAATGTGCTCGATGTTCATTCATATAGTGGAAACCACGGTCGACGTTTCCTTGAAATTGTGATCAAGGTTTCCTTGAGATGCATCAATTTCATAATGAATGCAAACCGAGATTGAACTAATATGTTTGGAGGAAATATCGGTCGAGGTTTCTCTGACATAAGTGATATACTAACATATTTGGAGGAAACCGTGGTCGAGGTTTCGCTGACATATCGCTTAATATCTTAAGTTGTTGTCGCAATTTCACCAGCACACCACCCAATATACATTGACATATCATATCAAGACATTTATGTATCTTCCGAGTATGCACATTCAAAACATGTTCAAAAGTATAGTAGTGTAAATCAAAGTCCATGAACTTTGTTGCTAACTTGATTCAAAACATAGATACCAAGTTGTTCCATCAACGTGCTTTGCGATCATGTCCCATCCTACGACGAACGATGCGATCAGCCACAGAATCCCCCAAGATTGCAGCTCTGAACTGAGTTGAGTTTGTGATGCCCAATCGCCGAAGCTCTTCCTGCGAAGGGGTGACACCTGTCTGAGGAAGTCTACGGGAAGTGGATGGACCCTCAACAGGGGTATGAGGCAAAGATGACCTTGCGTGCCTCCGAGTCTCATTGTAAAATATCTCCAAGACCTCATTGTCGTCATCGCCTGACTCAGCCTCAACAGGAGGATGGGTGTGTCCATGGTGTGATAACCGAGTCTCATTGTAAAATATCTCCAAGACCTCATTGTCGTCATCGCATGACTCCGTGTCAACAGGAGGAGGGGTGTCTCCATGATATGATAACTGCTCCATCTGCTCTCCAGCAGTATCGTCACTCTCATGGAAATCCTCTGTATCTTCATCATCCTCTGCATCTTCGACGTCATCAGTATCATCCACATCCTCATCGTCCTCATCATCCTCTCCATCCTCATCACTGCCATCATCCTCCCCATCATCATTGTTCTCATCATCTTCATCATCATTGCTCTCCGCCACTCCTTTGATCAACCTATACTCGCGGGCTTTCACCTTGCATTGTTCAATGCGTTCACCATCTTTTGCAAACCAATTGGACATGGCATTGTCAACGAATTCGGTGATGAACTCATCTTGCTGTCTACACCATTGTGAAAGCCAAAAAAATTTAAGTCTAAATGAACAAAGTATAGCAAGTATAGCAAAAGAAGAACAAAGCACTTAAGAGATAATCATGATAAGTACCTCCCCAAGCTCCGCAGATTGTCGGGATCATTCTTTCATATTGTTTTCGCTTTCTTCGTGTACCTGGCAATTGCTTTGGAACGCAACAAATTATATCGTACACGCCATGAACGCATCATTTGGAGACTACGGGCCTCAGACATCGCTCCAGCAACTGCAACGGTTCGTGGACGACCAGACTCTCCATGTGGCAACGGAAGTTGTCCGCATCGACCCATGTGGTTGTTCAAGCTACTTTTGGCTCCATAGTCTTTTGTGCACTTTAGACACTTCCACCTTCTAGTCTCATGATCAAAAGAGTAATTAATGCTCTCCCTCCCTAGCATACTCCATGTAAAATCCTATCACAAACAACCAAATGTATACAAGTTGGAAACTCAACCGATATTTCCTCCAAACATATTAAGCTTTATTCAAGTGATATGCATCAGGGAAACCTCGATCGGGTTTTTCTATTAAGGCCATTACGTCAGGGAAACCTCGACCGAGATTTCCTCCAAACATATCTTATATCATTCAACTGATATGCCAGAGAAACCTCGACCAGGCTTTCCTCTAGACAGTATACATGTCAGGGAAACCTCGACCGCAGTTTCCTATAAACATATCTTGTGATATGCTAGGGAAACCTCGATCGATATTTTCTCCTAACATATAAGCTGTATCATTCAAGTGATATAGGGCAACCTCGATTCCTCCAGACATATTAAGGTATAGCATGATGTCAGGGAAACCTTGACCACGGTTTCTTCTAAATATATCATCACTTAAGTACCAGGGAAACCTCGACGGATCTTTCCTCCAGACATATTATATCATTCAAGTGGTATACCAGAGAAACCTCGACTGCGCTTTCCTCCAAACATATTAAGGTATTAAGTGATATATCAGTGAGATTATGGATCTAGACTAAGTCCAAACAAAAGCATGAAAATATGGAATCCATGGTGGAAACCCCATGTGTGTATTTACATCAAAAATTGGAAGCCATGGAAAGCACAAGTGTGCTTTGCTTATTGATTGAGCAAGTGGTCATGTTCACTTTCTAAGCCATGCCAGAAAACACAACTGTGCCTTCCCTGTTCATTGAGCAAATGATCATGTTCATTTTTCAAGCCAAGGCAGAAAGCACAAGTGTGCTTTCCCTAGTTATGTGTGAAAGAAGAGAAAACAAAAACTTGAAAATGCTTCAAAGAATGAGCTCTTACCTACTTGATTGTTTGAATGTTTGAATGCTTGAATGCTTGAATGCCTCAATGCATGCGATTTGCATCCACCATTCATGCTCAAAAATCCATTCACACTCACATGTAATATCTTCACAATGCAAACATAATCAAAGGAACACACCTAGTTTGCAAAGAACTCACTAAGCCAAAGAACTCACTAAGCCAGCCGCCGCCCCAAACAAACAAAACCCTAAACCAGCCGCCGCTCTAAAAGACCCTAACCTCATCCATTTTGAAGTCATCCCCCAAATTCATCCATGGATGCCAAACATGCCATGGAGCATGCAGGATGGGGCCTCGCATGGAGCATGGGGGAGCTCATAGAACATGGTAGGGTGCGCATGCATGGTGAGGAGTATGGCGAGCAAGGGGGATGGCGAGGGAAATGGTAGGGCCCGGGCATGGGGCTGGCTCTTGGCATTAATGGCAGAATCCCATTAATGACACATATTAATGTGCCCTGCCTGGTAGGGACAAGGGCTCTCCATAAGCTAATCCTAGATTATGAATAACGCGGGGCATTTTGGAGACTGCTCTTGCTGAAATGTATGTAAAATGCGGGAGCATAAATGAGCATTGTCGTAATGTCACTTTCAGTTGTGTTTTTAATGCATGTGCAATCCTAGGAGTGCTGGAAAAAGGCAGAGAGGTCCACAAAGACGTCATGAAAGCTGGAATTTGTTGTATGTAAATTTGGAGAATAGCTTTGTTAACATGTATGGCAAATGTGAGAGTGTAATTTGTGAAAACTCCACATAATTCTGAACTCAAAATCTTATGTTGTTGCTTGTTGGCAGGAGAAATATTCAGCAAGGCCAGAAAGTCATGGAGAACCAAGTGTAAGAAATGATCTAGGGGTGGCTGCTTTGAGGTCAGCAGACAGACATATGTAGCTTGTCAATTCGCTTCATATGCAACTTGTTGCGTCTATAATCTGATGACAATTTTGGCTATTTTCAGGAAGATATCATTGTGTTGAATTGTTATGTGTGTTGCAGCTTTCCACTTCCTGAAATGCTTGGTAGGTCACCGATGCCCTCTCCTCATTTGAAGAATTCACGTATTTGCGGTTTGTATAATCGGCTTGTACTCAAAACTGTTTGTGTCTGCTTCCTGTACAAAAATTCTGAATGAGTTGTGATTGGGCCCATGTATATTAAGTACGACATCTTCTTCAGGTACAATGATAGACTTCTCCTAGACCTTTCATGGTGTTTTACTTCATAAGCTGAAATCCAACTGTATCACGTGTGCACAGGCCCAATGACATTCTTGGGCTGCTGTGTCATTGAGGCCAAATGTATTTATTCATTTGTATAGGATTGCCAACATGGACACTATACTCTGACTCGGCAATATGTATTGAAGGCAGTTGTTTTTCCCTGTTTGTGATTCTGGTGCAGACTATGTCCTTCCGTTCTTCAGAAAACCGCTCACTGTTAGAACTAGAATTTTTGCCAAGTGTACTGTAGTGAGTTTCAAAGGTTTTGGCAATGTCAACTGTTGAAGTCACCACTGCACCCTTAGAAGTCCTCAGCGTTTGTACTTGCTGACAATTTTTAGGCTTCTACAGACGTTGAAGGGCCAACGAGAATCTCTTGTCATTACCACCGTGGTGATTTGAGATTATTTCACTGTATAACTTATCCCAAAATAATTTTTTCTGAGACCTTACGAACTGATTGATATCATTGCGGATCTGGTAGTACCTAACACACATATCTTTGTTGACTTTCATAATGCAACACTCTGTATAGAGGGCTCGTCTCTTGGCAATCTTGAGTTTGATCTCATTGGTATTTCTTTTACAGCTTACGACAAACTTTTTATGTATGGGATTCGAGTGCATGCTGCAATTGATGGTGCTTCCCACGTTATTGTTTATGCCAAAATGGCTCGCGATAAAACTGCAGAAACAATAGTTCAGGTGAAGACATGTACCTTGGTTTTGCTGATAGAATGTCACAGACGTCTAGTACATTTTGTATTGTACATGTTATTACTAGGGTTGATAGCATCAAGGGTGTATGTGCACAGGTTATATGGAGGCGGTTACAAAGTATGGGATTCCGTTAAGAATCTAACTCCTACACATGCAAATGTGGTTGTAAAAAACCAGAAACAGGGGTAAGGAGAGAAGCAGATCCTCATTGGAGCCATCTTGGAGCAGGTCTGAAGCGGTATGTGGCAGTTTGAAACAGTAGATGGCATCAGCAGAATCCACATTTGCAAGAACAGGAGCTGCAAGCTTTCAAGAAATCAAGACAAGTGAAGACCCTCACCTGTGCCCGTCCCAAAAACCACCACATAGCGATGTGTGTATTGGACTTTGATTCGAAACACTCATTAATCAGGGCTCATATTGAGGAGGCGCGACGTGACACTAGAAACCCATTTTTAACAGGTTCCTCTGAACATAACCAGGTACTAATGCAGGTTCTTGTATTAGAAAATTAAATTCAACAGGTGATGGATGCCTTGCTGCAAACAATGTGTGCACTACAGGGGCGCCCGTTGGCATAGATATGGGGACAGAAAGAGTCGGTAAGATGCCGATGGGAGAGAGAGGAGAAGAAAAGAAAAGATCCTGCAGAAAACACATGAACATGCTTTATTCTTTGAGTGGTAAAGATGTCAAACTCAAGAATGAGGAAAATGCAACAATGGTTGGTATTTATGTGTTGTTATATGTTATCCCCACAGAGAATTGAGCATTGGTGGAGAAATTTGTGGGAGCGCGTCGTCTTCTTTTATAAAAATGCATTTCAGGCAATGGAACATGATGGGATACTGGATATAGCTGACACATGGCAAAGGGAGTGTTGCGCACCCCATTTTGGTAAGCTCCCCTTTTACGTCGTAGTTACTCACTTTGATACGCGCGCCTAACTCCGAAACTGGCCGTCGGGCCAACTCGGGGCTTCGGCTATTCACCGGGACATAACGGTCCCCCTTACTCCCCCACGGGACCCTCGAGCAGTCGGGCCCAGTGGAAATTCCCTTTGGTTATAGGCAGTCCAGAATGCATGGTCGGCTGCATGACCCGAGAATAATGTTTTGCAATCTCGGGGATGAAGTCCTTTCCAAGAGCCGGATCTGTAATGGCCACCAACTTCACAAGCTTTGCCCCACACTTTGGTCGCTTTCCGGCTCGCTTGCATCTTGGGATAATTCACAACTGTACGTGTTGCTTTACAAGAGCAAAAATACATGTAACACCCGAGCCTGCACATGAAACAACATTTCTTGAGCACTGCGCACTAAGTCTGTGCAGACTGCCAGGATGCTTTGCATAGATAGGCTACTGAGAAATTGCAAAACACCATGCTCACAACTGCAAGACAGAACAGTGGATGTAGGAAGTCCGTGTCGACTTCGCAGACAAGACCTGCAGTCCAGGATTGTGTTAAGAAAAAACTGTTGCCCACAACTTTCTGTTATATAAAAAACCAGTATAGTGGATGTGGGAAGTCTGTGCCGACTTCCCAGGCAACAGCTTCTATGGTCGAATGTCTTCCCAAAAAACGGGGTTGTGGATGTGGGAAGTTTGTGCCGACTTCCCAGACAAAAGTTCTTGTCCACGACGTAATGCCCTCATCTGGGAAGTCTGTGCCGACTTCCCAGATGAAGCGTACATCCAAATTGCATAGAACATCAAGATATTCGACATGGAGGTGTGGTTTTTAGTTACCTGTGGCTGCTGCTCGTTGCTTGACATGATTGGGAGGGCATTCATGCATGTCCACTTCTTCTTGACAAAGCGAAATAGTGCATTCATGCTCACTGTTCTGCGAAGCTCCGTCTCCGTCTTGCCATCACCGTTGCACAAGATAAGGAGACATCCAACATCATCCGTGATTGCACCTGCAAGTGATATGGCATGGCTGAGGTGGGGAACCTTGCGCACATTCCAATTTGGCACAACTCCTTCTGTTCCACAATTCGATACCATTTGCCCATCCGGGATATCCACAATCACCAAGTCAGCACCTTCCAACTGAAGATGGACGTCAAAACACCCCCCCCCCCCCCCCCTCCCCCCCGCACGAGCTCCCTCCTATTCTTGTGACATTGAATGAATGCATCAACCATGGCCCTCTCCGGTGGCCACCTCTTTGTGATGGATTCATTTGCGAGGCGCTGCTCGACAAGGTCAAACCAGTCGCAGTGGATGCATGACACCTCTGTAGTCGGCACAGACTTCTGCAATGCACGCGCCTCGTAAAGGGATAATTGCGTTGCCAAGGGCAAGACCGTTCCCCGGCTTATCTCGTAACAGCACCAGGCTGCGCGGGCCACATACTTTGGGAGGGGCCAAACCGGCGTTGGTTTGCTAGTTCCATGCCACCCAAAATGCTCAGTATTGCCCGTTCTGTTCTGCTCTTGAACATCTTCGCCTTCCCTTGCCTCCACGTCCTCTATCGCATCCGCCCCCTCACGGTTTTTCTCTTTCTGGATTTTGGCCTGTTTAGCACGAGATGATGAGTCATCCACTCTCTGGGCCTTCTTGGGTTTCTGCTTCCTGGTCTGGCCCTTTTTTGAAGCTGCCGCCACAACAAGGGCCTCCGTCGTGAGCGACCGCTGCATGGTGGGCTTCAACCCTCGCGGTCTCGTTGGCGGGTTCTCCAGGTGGAGGTGCAACGAACTGTCCTGAAGCAAACTTTCTGGGATGAAGTTGGGTGGGCAGTCCAACCACCAATAACATTGCAAATTCACGGCCCGCACGTAGTCAATAAGTTGCTTCCCATTGTACATGTTGCATTCTGTCCGTGTACTTGCCCACTGAGATATCATGGCCGGAATAGCTTGAATGTGTTTGTTGGGCAGAAGGTAGAAGTTGATGTACCTGCAAAATGTCAAGCATTCTATCGTCAGAAACCATGCATGCATTGGCCATTTGTGAGGATGATTTGATAAATATGTGCCGACTTCCCAACTGCAAGCTCCTCAAAAGCAAGGCAGGATCTGCATTATCTTACCTATAAACAAGTTGACGTACAAGTAGAGCTCCTCCTAGCTGAGCAAGGATATCCCAGCTTCTTTGTGGGCCCTCCAGCATCTCGTGGTGGAAGAGTTGTTCCCAGTACGTGATCCTGAACTCGTCAATCCACTTGAACAATCCATGTGCCAATACCTCGGACTCGAGCCTAGGACATAGCACCAAAACCTCATCGGCCACCAGAAAGCCCAGTTGTCTCTCCGCCTCTTGCATTTGCTGCAGACAACAGTGACTTTCAGCATGGTCCAGTGAGTGCTGAAAGTCAATGGAATACTACAGACATACAGGAAATGATCTTGTAAGTCTGTGCAGACTTGAAGAATGGCATATTCAGAATGAAATACCTGCCACCACCAAGTGGCCTTGTCCACCCAATCACTCATCTCCTTGTCCGTTGGTCCCACCGGGAAATTGCCCTTGTTTGCCGCAGGCATATTCCACAACTTCAACCATCCAACCTTTGCATCCGCAGAAACCTTGCTGGTGGTGATCATCTGCAGTTTCTCAAGGTCATCTCAACTTTGTCCAGGGCGCGCAACTCTTGCCAAGGGATGGGTCACATATGGAACTGTACTTTGTAATTTTTGAATGTCATTTCGTCTTGTATGCTGCCAAGTTAAACTCTAGGGCGGCATCAACAATCTCTGTATTCTCTGGGGTGTTAGGAAGGTGCCAGAACTCCGTTAGGGTGTCATCTGTTATCTCCCGAAATCCCTCCTGTGCCATGAACTCGACGAGGCCCTCCCGTGTCAATGTCATCCAATTGGTGTCTCTTTTGTTCAGGCACTTCAGATACACCTCTTTGGACAGAGAACTCTTGTACTGCTCCACTAGAGTTGTGGTGCAGAGCTGGAAATAATATAACTTGTGGGCTAAGTCTGACTTAACATTTCCCTCTTTTGTCACAATGCATGCCAACGAACATGTAAGAACAGGGACTCACATGCGAGGATTGGGTAATCAGTGCAGACTTTCCATACTGGCACAGACAAGCAAATGCAATGGCAACCAGCCAGAAAGGCAATGGCTGACCAGAACTTGGGTAGTCGGCACAAACTACTCACTTCAAATGAAGGCTGAATATGACAGAGGTCTGCTCAGGAGAGGAATGCTTGGGTAATCGGCACATACGGGGGCTGCTATTACATGAACATTGTGAGAACGATAGATGCAGAATAGAACAAAAAGGAGGGCACAATGGGGTTATTATTGATCCACATGAATTGCATTTCAAGCACGTCTACTGTGCTGATGGTGCAAACAAATCTATAGCCCTATGCCTTCTGAATACAAGTCACGTTGTCAATGGAACTTCGACTGCTCTAAAAACTAGCTCATGAGTCATCGGGCTCCTCCAGGTAAACTGGATTGCAGCCGTTGTACCGCCCCTGTTGATGTTCACCACAATGTCGTGTCCTTCAATCATACCACCATCGAATATGGAAAGCTTCACTTTTTCGTCCTCCACACCAATGCGAATGTCCCCATACAATGGAGAAGAGGAGCGCAGTCCTTCAGGAGTATACGTCTCCCCGATGGAGTCCACCCATGTCCACTGGCAGCAGTTCCACCGCAATAGCATAGCAGTGCGCATTCTTCTGCATGGGTGCACGCCGTAGTTGGGAAAATCGGAATCAAGGATGTGCAGGAGCCACGGACTCCTCAGACCAAGATCGTCACCCCGCTCGAAGGCGTAGTGGCCTGGGATATACTCAAAAGCTGTCAATGTTTCCACATTCGCCCCACAATCTTCTGTGGAAACTGTGTGCCAAATAACGATGTCTCCCGATGTGGCCGTATACATTGCATAATCGAAGCCTCCATAAGGCAGTTGTCGTGGTTCCACAAGCACGGCATCCTTGCAAAGGAGGCCCGGAGGACGTGTGTGTTGTCGATGACAATGACCTTGCAGACAGCAACGAAGCCCTTTGATTTTCCACCTGATGACAAACGGAAGAGTACTACAGGCTCCAATAATGGAGGAACTGGGTCCCACCTACCCACCTATCATCGTGTAACGTGTTCATCACGTCAGCGGCGGATGAACCGCTTATTCATTCTCATCCACGGGGAACAGACGGCCACCTGCCACCGAAGTCCATCCCCCCGGATGGAAATTTGGCGCCGCATTTACATTGAAGGGGAGATGGATGAAGTTGTCTTGAGTGGCTATAGGCCCACCCTCAATACAAGCTCATTAGTGACGCGGCACCTCCAGGTAAACTGCATTGCGGTCGTTCTGGTGCCCTTGGTGGAGCTGACGACAATGTCATGCCCATCAATGATACCACCATCATACATTGATAGGGTCACTGTGGGCCTCATGTTCCCGTGCGATTCGTCTTTGTAACTCAGCCGAATGTCTCCATACACTAGAAGAGCGGAGTGAACTCCACGAATATAGTTTTCCCCGGTGCAGTCCTCCCTGGTCCACTGGCAGCAGTTCCAGCGTCGTATTTGACAAAGGAATGCGGAATCACATACATACTTCCGCACGGCGATGCAGACAAGGAGGACGACGACCCAACGGAGGTGAGATGGTCAGTTCCGCAAGGGGAAGATGGGAATTTTGAAAGCCTGGCCAACGACCAGTCCACTGGACATGAGAAAGGCAAAGAGGGGGTGGAAGGGGAGCAAGACAGTCTAGGAAATGATGATGATGATTTCCAAGATGGGTAGAATTTTAAATAACTCTTTGTACATTTAGATTTACTTCCTGAATATGTAAAGGCATTTCTTTGCAGTTGAGGTCCCCTCTCCCATGTGCTTCTAAACGACACCATCTCTGAAAGCACGTCCTTCCCAAAACCGAAAATGCGGTGCCACATTTCCATTTTGGACATGGAAGTTTGTCCATTTCTAACCCCTTGCACGGAAACGCGGCACCGCATTCCATTGCGCTAAACGGAAATGCGGTGCCGCATTTCCATTTTGGAGATGGAAGTTTGTCCAATTCCTGATCCATTGCATGGAAATGCGGCACCTCAATCCATTGTGTTGGACGGAAATCTACCTGTCTCAGCTGCAGCCAACTCTCTCCGCTTCCTTCTGTCCTCCCTAGCCCTCTCCAAAATCAGCTCTACTTTACTGGGATTCTCACATCGTCTAATGGCTGTCTTTGCAAGCTTAGCTGCATAACTAGGAATGACACACAAGGGCAATTGCAATTTTCTGTTCCTCTCGGGTCTATTTGATGTTCAAAGGCACCTTGAATATTTTATGGTTTCTTAATGCTGATTTCAGGTTTCAAGTTTCTTCTCTCTCTCTCTTTGCCCACGTGTTTCAAGTTTCTTTGCCCATGTGTTTCTTCTCTATCTCTTTGTCCATGTGCTTGTTAAAATAAGGGTTTCAGAACCTTAGCCCTGCAATTTAAGCTCCAATAGGCTGAGTAGGGACAGGAGCAACAGGAGCTGCATAGGAGCAGCATGGGCAACAAATACATTCCAGCAGGGTAGAGATAAAATAGAGGTACAAACACAATTCCAAATTGCAGCATGTATAATAGATGATTCGTTTTGAATTATCTTGAGTTTGAGTTTGATTTCATTGGTCCACCAATAAACAGTTGTCTGCCTTGTTTGCAGGTTAAAGAGAGTGAGGTTGGAGCAGACTCATGGCCAGGTATAACTCAATGAACGCACCTAGAGCAAATCAGTAGAACATACAATCACATACACCTAGGATTAATTAAAAATGCAGACACACACGCATACACCTAGAGCAAATCACAAACACACACCTAGAGCGAATCTCTCACACACACAAATCTCGAGTAAATTTGGAGTATCTCTCCAATGTAGTTCGACATAATGTTGCCCAATTTTGCAAAGTAGGTCTATTGTAATGTCATCATAATGTGCAATGTAGGTGGACATCAGGACGACTCTCTTTGTAAACAATCTTGACATTGATGTCGAGGTACATTAATGTATGTAGGCATTTCGGGACCCCAGTATGGGTGTAGATGTTTCGGACCCATGTATGGGTGTCATATATTGTCAACCATCTACATGAGCACTTTCGTTATAGCTGTTCGACAAGGGGAGGGAACCTCGACATGAATGTTAAGGTTTAGAGGCATCATGTATAAATTGAACATCTCTCAATTTTCCAGTGTACGTAAGCAGGTTGCTGATGAACCTTTTAAACTTCCTGGACATTAATGTCGAGGTTCAGGACTCTCATATTAGTGTCGAGGAGGGGGAGGTAAGCCTAGACATTAGCTTTTTGTAATAGCATTTGTAGATTTCACGTTTTTTTTACAGAATTTGGATGAACACGTTAGTTGACTGTCCAACGAGGGAATTGGACCTTGACATTAATGTCAACGTTCTCATGCAATAAGATTAGTTTTCTTCACAACTCTACGTGGACTGAAGATTACAATTACCTCAAGTACTGTTAATCAATAAACAATAGATGAAGAACCTCGACATTAATGTCGACGTTAAGATTCTGATATAACTCTATATAACAATAGAGTTACATTAAGTGCAGCGTAAATCTAATTGCAGTTATTTCAGTAGATGATGAAGCGTCATGTGAGATAGGTTGAAACTAACTATCACTGGCTATCTACTCAGGACAGGCAATTTAGGAAAACGGTCTTCTGCGAATGGACGTCGACATTCATGTCGAGGTCGAGTTAATTTAGAACAATTCTTTGGAAAAGTAGGATCAACAAGATTTTGTGTTTCAATGAACTGAGGCAGTTCATAGGTGGTTGTGTAGGAGTGATTATTCTGGAAATGATGAAACGATCGAATACTCATCGAGCTTCTACCCAATTCCCGGAACTCCCGAATACGAGCTTCCGGACCTCATTGAACCACCTGAAATAGCCTATTCATCATCCGGTTCAGAGGCAGCAAAATCTCCTGGATATTATCCGTCATCCCCTGAATACATGCCAACCTCACCACAATACATTCATTCCTCTCAACGAAATATCCAACGGCCATATGAATACATGTTATTCTACCCTACATATGTTCCAGAAACATACAGTCCAGAGACTTACGTTCCACGCACGTCATACCCTGAAGAATATGAGCTACCCATGGACAACGTCTGTGCCGAGATTCTTGGGCTGTCGGGAACTCAAGGTCAAGATCAAAAGATGATTCCTCTTTTGGAACGTGTTTGGTTAGGCCGAATCTATTGTGATGAAGACACTGGTCTCTGGACATTTGAGTAATGTTGTCTCATTGTTGAGTAATGTGTTGTAAATCTCAGTTGCTCTCTGATGTGAATAAAAGATGGATATTTACAAAGATTTTTCAATGTGTTTGAGCTTACAAACCTTGTGGGATTTGGTTTGTCCTTCATTGTATGTTGAAAAGATAGTGTGATTAAATATCATGGTCACATCATAAACATTTTCTAACGTCGACATTAATGTCGAGGTGTTTTCCTGATCAAATATTGGACATATAGCTTTTGCAGTTCTCAGGCCCCCGAAGACTGCCAACCCGGAATGTCTGCAGACATTTGTGGGGATTTCTTATCTGTCAGATCCCCGGGATACAAGACCGAGCATGTAGCTATATACAAATTGAAGAGTAGCATAAAAGAATGGGGCATTGAAGTCACTGGGGAACCTCTAGATCATAAGCTCCGGTTTCAGTACAAGACGGGAAGCAATGTTACAGAGCTCAAGTACGCATACGTGAAGGAAGTGGAAACCCAGACGAACATGTAGTCTCCAATGCTGGTGATCTTTGTTGTTGAGGATGGAAGGGTGCCAAAAACATTCGGGTAAGTAGCATCTGGAAATTCTGTCCGCAAGAACCTCATGAAACAATCAATAAAAAAGGATTCAAGTTCAATGAAGATAACAACATCGGTCAGGATACCAAAACATTTATCCGCTCCTGGGGCCATTTTCAGGATGTATTGTTCACATCCGGTAATGAAAACATGGAACAAAGAACGGAAACACCAGCAAGACGAAGACGTAAGTCTACGGCAGGGTCATCAGTTTCAGAGCAGGATCAGGAAGATGCTGGATCATCCTCAAAGCAGCGGAAACCAAAGAAATCCATTGATCCAGCCCTTGCTCCCGACGTGAAGAGACCCAAGACAGCCGACATTTACGACAAGGATAAGTCAATAGAACTGGCAAAAAATCTAGTAGAATACTACGGCGACATGTTTCCATTCGGTTTTAGTAGAACTTTCAAAATACCGATATCGCGAATGAATCTTGCTCCTAAACATATGGTTTACTGACCTTTAAACCTCAAGTACAAGGATGAGGTCAAAATCAGACTCCTGCAGCTCCGACATCTGGATACCCAACATCCGGTATATCTCACTCCAATTGATTCAGAGAAGGAGGACAATGTGTGTGAGAAGATACCAACGAGATCAGCGGAGATCGACAATGCTTCGACGAAATTTTTCATTATCGGAGGGCAACACACTATCGTGGCTGCCAAGGTACTCGCTAACCAGATCTATGTCTCTTGACTCTAGAATTCAACAAATAGATTTGAAATTGGTCTAGAACCTCGACATTCATGTCAACGTTATATGCTATGGACGTCTATTAGAATGAAGTAGGATACCGTCGAGTCAATTGAACGTCGACATCAATGTCGACGTCGAATGAATTAAATCTTTACAACATGGAACTGTGTTTGTAGGAACTTGTTGAGGATTTGGATATAGACGAGCAGCTCGCAAACTACTTTGGAGAATGGCCGGCCAGGATTGTGTGGTCAAAAGAGCACTTGCAACTGGTGACGCTCTCCAAGTTTCTAAATGACCCGAACAAAGCACAAAAGTTTGACACGACTTTTAGCGAGAAATTGGGTCACCTGAGAAGCTTTTATGCATCAATTGGGAAGCCGCCGAAATACAATGATAATGCAAAAAAGAACGAGACTGGCTTGTGGAAGGTAAACATTCTTCTAATAGTCTTTTTCTTCATTTATATACATACTAGTATCTAGATAGGGGTTTTTGGAATTTCCTCACTGATAATTTATTGGGTCTGAAAATAATTGTGCTCTTCATCCCAGGAGTTTATGCAAGCGGCATTGGTTATACTGGAGAAGAACTCCTCGAAAGAAGCGTTGGCATTGGTCCATGCTAATGAGGACGTCTGGGAGTTGTGGGAGACTATGTTTCGAAAGTGGGACAAGGGGGAGCTCATTGATGCTATGGGGATTGTATGCAACTCTGAGCAGGTTCCATTGACCAAGTCGGCTATCCAAAAGCTTCAAGGGCTTAACCAGCGACAGATCAAGAAGGTGGCACAGAGGATCCTGGACTTGAGGCTGAGCATTAGAAATCCATATAAGGGTAAAGATCAAACCTTGAGGAGCATGAACGACTACATTGATTACATGAAAACATGAAGATTTGTGGTTGATGACATCATGGTGGTACTCGGAGGAGCAGAGTGGTCCAAAAGCAATCCAGAACCGTACACGAAGGAGGAATGGACAAAGGTGAAACATGACCTCAAAATCACTAAGACAGTTTTTAAGGCCATGCAGTCCAAAACAACGGCGGAATATCTGGCAGACAAGGCCAATATGAACAAGGTGACACCCTCAATCCCAGAGCCATTCAGGATCTATGTACTGTTTTGGAAGAAGAAAATTGAGGAGATGACGACCTACAACGACGACCTGACACGATCATTCAAGGACCGTTATGTCATGCTGGGTGCAAAGAGGAGGTTCTCGAACGCTGCCAGCCGTCTTTCATTCTTCAGCAGGAAGAAATATCAAAACATTGGTATGGTCTTTGTGAATACAATTGGAGACAGAGAGGATCTTGTGTTTGAGAGGAAGGACTACATCACCATACTGTCTGCCTTTAGGAAGCGCAATGTCTTTTCAAACGTATTCGTGTTCTTCTCAACCCAAGCTTCCTCATCAAATCTTGTTTCTTACGTGAGGTACGGTGGGGGTTCCACGAAGTACATTCTTCTTCAGGGAGTCTACCTCCCTGGATCAGAGGAGCGCAAATACGCAATCACATCTGCTGCTTCCGCACGCCCTATGTTATGCCTTGACTACGTCTTTCCTGCAATAGAGAACCAGCTCAAGATCCCAGACGCACACATCCTAACAACTCTTTTCAAGAAGCCCTTGGAACCCGTGCTGCATGGCACAAAAGTTGAGCTCAGTGATAGAGAAATGGAGCTAAGAGTGTACAAGCACGAGCTACGGAGTCAGGTTTATGAAATCCTCGTCGGTCAGTTCTGTCAGGAGGGGATGTTAGCCTTCAATATATTTGGTGGTCATATGCTCAGCTACCATCTTCAGGTGAGCTAAGGATAATCACCTCCTCGTTGTTACGACTCAAACGTCGACATGAATGTCGACGTCAACTGCCACTACTATTATATTGATCTCGTCCTTTGAATTTTGTTGACTTGGAAATAACAGTAATCAGTTCTTTTTGTAGGCACACGGAGTTTGTGTTGTGGATGTAAACCTGAAGAGCCATGTTCAACATTGCAATGATAAGATGGAGACAATATTCAAGGTCCTCGAAGTGGAGAAAGGAATAAAGTTTCAGGAAGAAGGAGATGCCGAAAAACATGACAGTGCCTCTGACACAAACAAGGTTGCGGAGGTCTCTGATGAGGATGAGGACACTGAGGACGAAGTGGATGCTTCGGACAAAGAGGAGATTGAGGAAGAACCACATGCTGATGAGAAGCATAAGATGGAATTGATGGTCAAGAGGGTGGTGGGAGCTCGGACAAGTCCACCGGGGACAAGGATCCGGAGGAGGATGATGATGACGTTGAACAGCAGGGGGCTGAAAAGCTTGAAACAGTTGGAGCAATTGGATCAGCTGGTGGCCCTGACAACAACGAGATGGTTGAGGAAATTAAAAAAAATGAGCATGTTGAGCAGGTAGTTCACGAGGCTGATGAGGGTAATAATGAGGGTAATGAGGGCACGTGGCTCAATGACGAGACCAATATGGAGGACTTGGATAGGGTTGTGGAGACTGTGGTTTTGGAAGTCCGATTGTGGAGAGTCTCGGAGCTGTAGGTGTTGGAAGCAATAATCTGGAAGTACAAAATAAGCAAGCCATAGAGACAGAATCAATCACTATTGCTGATGATTCCGAGCCTGACACATTCACGCCGGCTGCTGGTGATTTTCCAATCGGCACAGTATCCCCAATAACGGGGCGTAGCAGAGAGCGGAGGATGAAAACCAAATTGGACCACAAAAATGTACGTGATATCTGATACAAAGCTGGTTGTATAAATGGTTATGAGATTTTCCCATTGTTTTAAGATATTCGCATGTCATTTTTATAGCAAGAAACTTGAGTCTTCGAATTGTTGTTAAATAGAGAATTCAAATCCCATGAGTTGAGATGCAGATGACAAAATCCAAAACGTTAAGACCTCTCACTTCAAAGAACAACGCTTCGAATAGACTAGTAGATGTGACTGTGAAGAATACTGCTCTAACAACAAATTTTGTGGGAACATCGACCTCAATGGCGAGGTTACCGACCGACTCCATCGGAGAAGTGACGAGTCCCCAACAATCAACACAGAAGGCTCACAAACATGTATGACTTTATTCTTACATTTATAATCAGTATTCCTTGCTTTGTTTTGAGTTTTCTAATCAGGTTGCACTCTATAGCTTTTTTTACAACTTAACCCATTGAATTCTAGGATTCATTGAAAGGGTGGCAACGACAAGACTTTATTTGAAACACTGTCAAATGCTTTATGTTATGGCAAATGTTATGGAATATGTGGTTAACATGGTAAGTATGGCCATGTAGCCACAGGGAGTAAGTCCTAGGATTGCGAACGCTCGTATGAACACATTTTTTCAGTGATATCCTTCGTTTTTACCATTGGGATGCAACTCCGGGTTTTATCGCGGATGGTAGATTACCTCGACATTAGTGTCGAGGTTAGATGAAAGATGAAGCTCCTTTATGAATAAGAAGACTAGCTGAGATGTTATGATAAACCTTGCAGCACAGGTATTTCCACATTCGGGGGGCGTCTTTGTCCAACCTCTTCATGTACTCCGTACATAGAACCATAGCCTCCTGCAAGTGTACCCCTCCGCCATACTACCCTCGGGATGCGCCCTTTGCCGCACATGTGCTTTCAAGTCCTTCATATAGCGCTCAAGAAAGTACATCCAACGAGCATGGACCGGACCGACAATCTCGGCCTCCTCCACCAAACAAGTGCACTTGGAGGTCAAAGAAATTAGGGGAAAAATGCATCTCCAACATACACAATACCGTGGCCGCCTCTACTTTCATTCGTTCGAAATCCTTCTCTTCCATCTCTTTTGTGCAAATCCAGCGGAACAAGTCCCCCAGTCGATAGACAGCTTTCCGAATGCCCTCATGTAGTGTCCCTCGTATTGCAACGGGAAGGATGTCTTGCAAAATGTTGTGGTAGTCGTGAGACTTCAAACCATGGATAGTGGCGGCATCCTCAAATTTGTTGCGTAGAAATGCGCCATACCCGATTGGCGTCCGGATACCTCCTATTGTGGTTCGGACTTGCTTCCATTCCTCATTTGTCCATGTCCAAGTTGGCGCCCTATACTTCCACTTGGGAACATTGTTCATGTCCACACCAGCTTCTTGAGGCCATAGTCGTTGCATACGCATTTGGGCTTGGAGCTCTCGCCTCACACCAAGGTGATCACCTCTCAGCTTTTTCTTCCCCCCTGGTTAAGTTGGCCAGTACATGAAGAAGTGACGAGCACACATTCTTCTCAATATGCATGGGATCAAGGAGGTGCCGGATTTTCAGATCCTGCGCATCACGAAATTTCCATATAATTTGTCATAAATCCTAAACTCAGTGCAATTTCATATGAGAAATTTGAGGACATTCAAGGGAATCATTTGTATGCAGGGATGCATTTCGGACTTGTTCCTCCCAATAAGGCAACTCGTAGAAGATTGAGAGCCGGGACATGCCACACCTCGCTTTACGATGTTTTTTACCACCACCTCTTTCCACCGGCCTTTCCAAAATGACCCGAGTGGACGCACAGGTGGAGGTCTCCTCTCCACGGTTCCATCAAATAATTTCTTGCCTCTATTCTCCATGGATGGTCGAGAGGTAGAAATTTCCGGTAGTTGGGATAGATCATTTTCCCGACATTCGTTGAATGCTTTGCATCAAGGTTATCCGGCCCACAACATGAACATCATGCGTATCCCTTTGTGCTTAGTCCCGAACAAACTGAAAGCCCTGCACAAAACCATGAATTTAGTTGGGATTTAACATTATGCGCCTCGTATTTCAATAAACCCTGTAAACATGAACTGCTAAAGATAAATCATGACGAGTACATACAAACACATGGTATACCGAAGAAATATTAATACTATAGATAATATCAAATTAAGTTGTACGTGGATAGTCATGCATTGTCCATAGCAAAATCCCTCGCAAGAGAAAAGAACGTCGGCCAGTGGGTACCGATGCATCATAGGCTGGAACTCCATTCCATAAAAGCTTCAGTTCGTCAACCAATGGACGCATATACAAAAAAGTAGGACGCCTCCCGAAGGGAGCGTAACTTATGGTGTCTTTTCACCACAAGGGCTATTGCCTTCCAGCTGAAAGGTGGACACCTTCATGACACACCAGGCCGTAGTTTGAACCCACAACCACATCCAACATGGTATGTACCCATTACCACTAGGCTACATGCTGGTTGTCGACGCATATACACATCCATGTCCTTCACTTGTTTTTTCCCTACAACACAAGTTATTTACAATACATATCAGATCGTTTCAAATACAAACAAAACAAATCATCTTAGTTACATATATATTCGACATTGTACTACCACGTACATCGTAAAGCAACAAGAAAGAGTTGTGTTATTCACCTGGCACAATGGCAGCCAACATAATATGGCCCTTCTTGAGAATGGATTGACACCATCCATAGACAAGCCGAGATGAACATGTCTAGGATCTTCCTTCAGAAAAGACCATTTCTCCTCGGTGTGTTTCCATGCTTGAGAATCATGGGGGCCACACACCTTTCCCGGGGGGCTTCAATGTGTCGCATGCCACTTCATGAGTTGTGCGAAGGATGGACTCCGAAATTGTGCTTTCAAGCGTGGGATGATTGGAAAATAATGCATTTTCTAACCCCACCCACAAGCAATATGACAAAATCAACTTCATGTTTATTCCATATACTCTCATATTACACATACATACATATGAATTGCACAACATACAAATTGAGAACAATCTGCTACCTTGAACCCTAAATCCTAACTTACACTGACATCACCTATAACAAATGTCAATGAATATTTGATCTGCCTATTCCCTGCATATTTCATGCATCATATATTTATTCTTCTGTATGTACTAACATTTATGAAACGCAAAATTATTCGGGCAATATCATAACCTCAAAACCTAAAACCCTACCAAGTTATACAATGGAAATTAGATAATTTACCTTTCGTGGGATCTTCTTTCCTTGAACATCATCTCGGTATCTAGATTGTTTGCACGGGCGACACGTGGTAGCACGCTCATGGTCTCCATAGTACAAGGTCCGATCACAAGGACATGCATGGATAATTTTGTAACCCATCCCCACTGAGTCAAGGACTTGTCTTGCCTCTTTTCTCGAGCGTGGCATTTTATACTCAAAATGGGGGGGCGAGGATGTAGTCTCCAATAGTGCGCATGATTGCAGACATACCAACATTGCTTATGCCAAACCTGGTTTGCAAATTAAGCAACAACAATATGGTGGAAAGCCTGCTGACTTTCGCCCCTTTGTACAACGGTGTGTTGGCCTCATCCTCCATTGCACTTGGACCCGGAGCTTCTCCCACCGTGGACGTATCGTGATGATCCCCAATGTGTTGTCCCTTGACACCCAAATGGTTCATTAAAAGATCCTCCATGGCTCTGACCTCATCAAGGTCCAAACCATCCTCAACATTGGGAACATCCCTTGCAACGTCTTCGGGAATATGCAAGTGGGACGCACCCTCATTCATCTCATGGTCCTCTTCGCCATAGTCAACATTCTCTGCCTCAATGCCGGTATGAGATGGCTGGTGCCTCGATGCATACACTTCTAGTGCATGCACCTAATTAGAAGACCAAAACAATTTCAGTACAATATACAACGTTTTATTCAAATTACATGTTAGTGGTGTTGGTACTTTTCTTTCAGCCATCTAAAAGGTTAGGCCCAAGATTTCATTTATTTTTAAGGATGAAAGTAAATATGGAATGCTCAAGCAATGACGACGATGATTCATGTTATGAAATATTGTATATATTGTTTGATATGCCAATTGAGAAGTTGACATGCAATTATCACAATGTCGACACCATGTCGATCGTAAAAAATATGTATAGAAACGCATGACAAGTTGCAAACAACCCAAAATTGTTCTTTGTGAATTCCTACCGATTGTTTCTAACATGTCTCCAGAACACATCCCACTGATGGTTCTCCCTACGGTTCCATGCCTCCTCAGAGAACTCATATGAGGCAAACAACGGATCCGGCCCTAATTGTCCTACATGCACATGTCATGACAAATGTGGATATCGAAGGCACTAGTCTCCTATCCCCATCATGTCGCTCATCCCATAGTACATTGTTCGTCTGGAGTCACCAATGGAACTATTGATGAGCCCTGCAACATTGCCGAAGACATCGGGGTCGCCATCACAATAAATTCTCTATGAGGGACTCAATATCCACTCTCGTACGTCAATATTGGTCACGCATAGAACAAAAGGCCGTATGTAAGGGGCCACCCCATGCAATGTGCCCCACTCAGCTGTGGTGTAATAGGGACCAAAATAGGGAAACAAGTCCACTATCCGATCTCTTCCACGGGGAACTGGGATGTCATCCACCGCAAAGAGCCCATGACCCATGGCCGGGTTAGTTGCGGGTCTTACACAATAGCGCCTACCCCAATAAACGAATGGCTCATTCTCAGGAATAGGAGTAGGAGGGCTAAGGGAGGTCATCCAACAAGCGGGCTTGATTGATCTCATGAGCAACCTTCTATCGTTCTGGTCCCGGACCGATGAACCTCAAGTGCAGGACGGGCCCTACATTGCCGGGGAGTACAAGGTGCACGACGTCCTGTAGTCCCAGCATGGCTCTGCGGGAGGGGAGGGTGGGATGCTACAGAAGGTGGGGGAGTAGAAGCTACAACTGGAGGTGCGGAAGAAAGTACAAGGGGAAGAGATGTGGAAACGTCGAGTACCACTGGATCAGGCACACAGGGAGGAGAGGGTGGACATGGATCAGGATCAGATGATGAAGCAAATACAAGGCCGGGATGAGATGTGGGAACGTCGGACAGTGGTGGATCAGGTATAAGGAAAGGAGATGGTAGAGCAAGTACAAGGCCGGGAGGAGATGTGGGAACATCGGCACGTGGTGGATCAGATAGAAGGGGAGCAGATGGTGGACATGGAACCAGAGATAGTGGAGTAGGTACAAGCTCGGGAGAACATGTAGGAATGTCGGCCGGTGGTGGATCAGATACAAGGCCAGGAGGTCGAGATGTCGATGCTGGTGGCCGTGGTCTGGTCCGGCTACCAAACCGGTTGTATGCCCATCCATAGCCCTTCGCCTCACGGATTCTATCTACCTCCTCTTGAGGGAAAAATACGGTCACATCCGGCACAAGATGGACCTCCAACTCCAAAGCAAGGCCCATCTCATATGCTTGTGATGCAATGAGGTTGCGCGCCTGGGCAAAGACTCATGGCTGCACGTACATTTACATGATTTAATAATTAGCCATTTGTGTTCCTACCCAAGAGATTTAAGTTAACTGAACTTGTGTCACATTTACAAAACACTATAACAACCCTAAAGTATTAATGTGAGTATGATGGGTTCTTAGAGACTCACCCTTGCCGCATCCGCAAGCCCATTTATTTTATAGTGGTCATCAACAATGTGTGCCTGACGCATGACTGGTCGAAACCCCGGTAGTGTCCGTGCCCAACACTTCTTGCATCAACACTCCTTCGGCAGGGGTTCCTCGAATGTGGGCCGATTGGGGCCTCGTGGCTCTGGACTTGGAGGCCTAGGGCCTCGAGGCGGCAAAGGAAGCAAAATGGGATGCCCGGGGGCTTGTTCAGGCACATGTGGTACAATTGGCACATCATCGAGTCTACGGCGCCGAGGTGCTCATGGAGGTATGTCAACCACACCATTGTTCGAACCCGGGCTGGGTGGCTGTACAGCTGCATAAACGTTCCGGAAATCATCCTCCGTGTACCGACGGGGACGTGACCGCACCATTACCTATTTCATACAAAAAAAAATTTAAATTTAAATTTTAGAGTTGCAACCCCAGGTTAATGTTCAATGCGACTGTCGTGCGCATACGTATCGCTACACAACTACATCGCTGTCCAAACCACACCACATATATATGCACAATAAAGTAGTCTGCCACAATAGATAGAAACTTAGACTCACACTGTTGACACAAGAACATGAAATACAACACCATCACTCGTTAAACTAAGAGTCGAGCCAGGGCACCCCAAGCTATGGGGATTCCACCCCACAACATCCTATTCTCCCTTCATAAGCACACTCAGATTCTAAGCAGTGAAGGAGCTCGGTCGTGCAGGCTCAACTCGAGAGAGATGAGCCGCACGACTGACGAGCTCGTGAAGATAAGATGGTTCAGGTGTCAAGCTAAACTTGACACCTGACTTAACACTTGAACTAATTCCAAGTGTTGAATACAAATAACTAGATTTATTCTAGTTAGTTTCACACTGTGTTTATTTAACTTGACAGTTGTCGTGCGCATACGTATCGCTACACAACTATATCGCTGTCCAAACCACACCACACATATATACACAATAAAGTAGTCTGCCACAATCGCCCCCCTAGCTGGTGGTTAGGTCCCTCTAACTCCAGATAGCTACAAGATGTAATAGCCACAACCGTACTAAGTCCTCTATCACTGTCCCTATTGTACTCAAACTCTATAGACCAAGAGGCCGGGTACAAGAGTAGCCCCATCGTTAGTCGCCGTCTTGCAATCTGTGAACTTGAGCCAGGATCTCGTGTGTTGGTCTCCTAGTAGCTTGACCTTGCATTTCTTGTTAGCCTTCCATGGTTGTATCCACTCCCACTATCCAATGCAATGCAGACATAACCAATCCCCATCAGAAACCATCTCAAGAGGTGGAGTCAAGCATCCTATATGCCAACCTCTAGAGCATCGATCACACACCAGCATGGTGGCTGCCCCTCTAGCAGACCCACACAACATGCACCTCAAACTTGCAGGTACCACTGCCAGGTTTGGGTCAATCCTGCCATCGACATTCGGAAGGTGACATGGCGCACAATTACGCACATGGTCCTTCCAAGTTATGCCATCCCGACCCTCTAAGATCAAGACGCCTGAGGGCAATACCTCTCGAACCCTCAAAATAACACGTCCTGCAGTCACATCCAAGATCATAGGAGTAGTCTGCTGCAGATAAACATAGTCACTAGGGTTAAATCTCCGGATCCCACGACGATAGCCCCCACCACGTATGGTAGCATACCTCAACGTATCACGATGTTGTGCAATGGCAAGATTCTCGAAAGCCATGGGCATGACTTTCTTGAACAACTCTACACGCTGATCACATGCACGTGCCCACACGTCCGGATCATCAAGGTTAAGAACTGTAGTAGCTTCTCTACGAATGGATGTAGGAAAATCTGGCTCTCGGCCAAAGAGAAGAAAGTATGGTGAGAAAGAGGCAAGTGATGCTTGCTTGCTGAACCTGTAGCCCATGGCTAACCAGGGTAACTGAAGGTCCCCATCTCCTAGGTGTCCATTCTGCAAGCCATACTTGCACAAACCCCTCTTTACTATCTGAACAACCCTCTCTGCAAGCCATCAGCCTCAAGATGATCCCGAGAAGTGGTGCGGTGGTCTACCAAAGCCTTGTCACACAAAGCCTGAAACTCCCCCAAGAACTCTCTCCCTTGGTCCGTGAGTACCTCAGCTGGAGCACCGAATCGGCTAAGTACACAATCCAAGAATGCAAACGCAGCTCCCTCACTAGCCTTATCAGGCAATGGAACCAACTCGATCCATTTGGAGAAGTGCTCCACCATCACCAACACGTACTTGTTGTGGCGCATGGTCAGTGGCAATGGCCCTGCGAAGTCAAGACTCCACCTGTAGCCCAATCCCATGATCGGAAGATGGTGCAATTGTGGAGTAGGGGCGTTGAATGATGCACGCACCCTGTCACACACCATGCACCTAGCCACAAATTGTTGCACCTCTGTGTGCATACCACGCCACCAATACTGCCCCTGCAGTAGACTATGAGTGCGTCGCACCCCAAAATGCCCCAACTCCTCATGGACATGCCGCACTAACCGTGCCCGCTATGTTGGGTGAGGCACAATCCTCACTCGACCATCCTCCCACACTCGGAGCAGGTGTGTCTCCTCCCACTTGAACCTCTTGGCTCGTTGTAGGATCCAATCCCTCTCCTTGGCAGTCACAGTGGCTGCCGTGTCTCCAGTGCGGAGGTAGTCCAACACAGCTGAATCCTCATGTATATCTTTGGCGCCACTTTGCTCATTGCTGGCCTCAGGGTCCTCAGACACTTGATCTACAGTCATCCCTATTGCAGGTCCAACTTGGCCTTCCGCTGCCAAGATACACAGAAATGCAGATGCATGCCATCCGGGCACCATCTCCTTGTTTGTCTCACCATGCCACCGAGCTCCAGTGTCATCCTGCTGGCTTGTGCATGGATTGCGATTAAACCCATCTGCATCCCAATTGACCAAACCCGGTCAATGCACAACCTGAAAGTCATACTCTTGAAGAATGAGTGCCCACCGTGCAAGCTTCCCCGTAAGCTTGTCTGACTCCATCAACCACTTGAGTGGTTGATGATCCGTGACAAGGGTGAAGAGATTGCCGTATAGATAGCACCTGAAGTGTGTCATGGCCCACACTGCAGCTAAGCATTCTCCCTCATATGAGCTATACTTAGACTCTGCAGCGTTGTTCGAGCGACTAGCATAAGCCACTATGAACTCTATTCCCTCATCATCCACCTGTGTGAGCACCGCTCCAAGCCCCAGCATGCTCCAATCTATATGCAGCTGAAAAGGACGCCCCCTGATAGGTCGTCTCAAGATGGGCGCCGAGGTCAACCTCGCCTTGAGCTCTTGAAAAGCTTGTTCTTGCTCATCTTCCCACTGCCACTCCTGGTCCACCTTGGTCAGTTTGGTTAGAGCCTTTGCAATGGCACTAAATCCCTTAACAAACCGTCTATAATAGTTTGCTAACCCCATGAAAGCTCGAACTCGGCTCACATCCGTGGGGCGTGGAATCTGTGCAATGGACTTTACCTTAGTCTGCTGTACCCCCAATCCTCCAGGATATATCATGTGACCCAGATACTCAATTTGGTTGTGGAAAAACTTGCACTTCCCCGGATGTAACTTCAATCCGTGCGCCCTCAAGCGCTCAAATATCACCTGAAGGTGTCTCTCATGCTCCTCCACCGTAGCACTAAAAATGATGATGTCATATATGTAGCACCGAGCAAACTCCACCCCTGCTAGAATCCTGTCCATGACTCTCTGAAACTCTGCCGGAGCGTTCTTAAGCCCAAATGGTAAGAACCGCCACTGGTATAGGCAATCCTTCCCGTGCTCATTGATCCCCCAGAATGTCGTCTTCTGCTTATCCGCCTCCTTGATCGGCAACTGGTGATATCGGAATCGTAAATCCAAAGTGCTAAAGACCTTGGCATGCCCAATGGCATCAAAGATCTCCTCTGGTGTCGGCATGACAAACCTATCAGACTTGGTCTGACGATTTACAGGCCGGTAATCACCGCACATACGTCTCTCCGTCCAATTGCCATAGACATCCTTCTTGGCTGGCATCATTGTGGCTGAAGCATACTCTCCCCCAGATAGCTCCACCAAACCAGCCTCCCAAAGGTCCTGAGTTCTCATCTGAATCAATGACCTCTCCATGTCACTATATCTATAGGGTCTCCGAAAGATTGGTGTGTCAGTAGCCAATTCATTGCGAATCTCTTGACCCTTCAGTGCTCTTAAGTCCTTCAACTGAAGGCAAAGCAGTTCCTGTAAGCCCTCAAGAACCGCCGTATACGTCATCTTTATCTTCCGGTGACTATAGGTCCAACATCAGGCTCCCAGTTGTCCTCCGTGACTGCAACCTTGAGTCCAGCAGGCTTAGAGGTAGAAGACGCATCCCGTTGCTATGCTGCAACCTCTTGAGCAGTGACCATTGTCTCCTCTGTCAGTGACAATGTCTCATCCTGCCCCATCATCCCATCCTTGAAGACCTCCTCAACCCGAGAAAAATCCCCAACCTCATCCATCACGGCCGCCTTGGCTGCCAACTCCTTTTGAACCTCGAGCACCTCCCACGTGTGCCATGGATGCGGCTTGCACCTTGTGGTCCTCACCTGTTCGCCCCCACTCGCTGCCTGTACCGTCTCGGTAGGCAGGGATACCATCAAGGGAATTGTACTCCGTACTCGGCGCTGCTTAGCCATAGCCAAGCTGATAATCCAGGTCAAGCAATTGAGATCCATTGCTTGCCCCAACACCTGACGACGTGATGCCTCAGAAAGAGATGGCACCGCCATGGTACCAGTGGTAAAACCCATCGCCCGCTCGCGCTCGTCAGCATTGGGCTCCACTAATTGGTGCAACTGGCTATCCCACAAGAGGCCAGGTCCACCATCCCGAAAAGCATGGGATCCTGGAAAACTGAGCAGTGTAGGCAATGCGGCTCGTGGGTGACCCACCTTATTGACCACTGCCAAAGGTGATCGGTCATCGTGTCTCACACACTGAGATTGTCTCCCTATGTCCAAAATGCTATCCACCGTCAGGTGTGGTGGCCGCTGCACCCCATCAAATGCACGCTTGAGCAGTGCAGGTGACATCAAGTTGGTCCACCATAGTCGTGGGCGATGAGCCCATGACCCCACTGCAGCTGCATCCAGCAACACTGCTAACCCAAGCCAAGACCGCACTTGATGCACACTGGCCATCACCTTGGCCCGAGAATCACCCATCAATGGCACATTCTCCAAGATATATGCTGGAGAGTCTGTCTGCTGAAGTTGTAAATAACGTAGGACCCTCAATATTTCCCAAAACAGGCGTGACCTTGAGTCGTGTAACCCATTGCCATGCCCGGCTGATGAATGTCCTTGGCAGGGCCAACCTGCCACTACCAAGTGAATAGGGTCAACCCGCTCCAAACCATGCGCCCCCAGCAAAGAGATGTCTGCTGGCAATGCTTGTTGGTATCCATGAACTGCAGACACTGACAACAAATCAGTGTACTGCTGCACCAATTGAGCAACATGGCGCAGTGAGACGCGTCGTGCAGTCTCATCCCTCTCCACATACAGGTAACGTTGAATTCGTACACTTGCCTGCAGCACTGTAGCCAATCCAGTGCTGATCCCGCCAAACAAGTCCAGAAGGCATATGCCTTCATCCGGGCACTGCCACACAAGAGGTGTGGTGTCCAATGGCGACAACTAAGGTGGTCCTGGTGCAATCACTGCACTCTCCTCCTCTCCTGATGGTACGAAGGCCTCTACCCAGGCTTGTTGTACCTGTCTATCAGCAGCTTGTTGCAAATCCTTGCTCGTACCCCACAATGGAGTGTGAGCAACCATGGCAGATAACTCCGCCGTACCATGCATGTTATCCTGCTCTGCTGGAGGTGGCACATCCTCTGCATGGGCATTGCCCTCCGGCAACTCTCTAGGCCAACTAACTGTAGCTGTGAAGGCTGCTAGTGTTGGCATCTTGCCCCGCTGGGCAGCAGCAACATCCCCAATGACTGTCACAGGGAGTTGTACACGACGACCATCCCCTGACTGCCATCCAGGCCTGTAGGATGCTGACTCCTCCCAAAAATCCAGGGTGAAGCCCATGAGATATAACACTGCCCCACCAACGAGGACATCGTAAGAGACCGCATCTGTCACAATGGCCTTGGCTCGCATCACTAAGCCATCTATACGATGATCCGGCTGTAGTCTAATGGCCAACTCACGCCGTGTCATGCCCCGAGCCTGCTCTGATCCTCCCAGAGATGTCTGTATCTGAAAAGGACAAGGCTCCATATCCGTCTCCATGAGGCCCAAACCTACAATAGCAGCTCTGCCCAACATCAGTGGCTGAGCTCCCGAGTCCAACAAGACCCGCAGTGGCCGGTACCTCTTGCCTGCCGGTCCACTCAAAGAGAAAATGCCATCCTGGTTGTCTAACAAGACAACTCCAGATGTCACCATGGCGCGCTCAAAGGTTGGCCTAGCTGGCAGCTCCGTCAACCTGGCAGTTGCAGATTGCCATGGCACAGCCGTGGCAGTCTTGACCCTCAAATCCGAGGATCCCTCTGCCACTACACCTTCCACTAATTCCGCAGAAGATGAAGTGATCTCCCCACTCTCGTAGAGTGTTGCTGCTAGTCTGAACACTACAGCTGGTCTTATCCCCGGTGTCGCGATCATGGTTGCCGAGAACAGTGGGGCTTGACACATAGAGGTGGCTGCCCCCAACAACACACTGGTTGCACTAGCCTTGGCAGCCGGTGCTAGTGCTGTACGTGTAGCTCTCCCCAATTGCACAATAACGGCCTATGTATCTGTCGGGCGAGAACTAGGTGCCATGGATGTCGTCGACACTGTCTCCCCCAAGATGAATGATTGAGGCAACCTAGCCTGACGGCTTGCCTCCCTACGCTGTGGATCTAACTCCACCTCTGCACCTCGTGGCTCAGGAACTCGTGCTGCTCCTCGAGTGACGGCTGCAGCAGACTCCACCTGCACTAGTGATAGTGCTGCCCCACACATAAATCCCATGCCTCCCATGTCTCCTCCGTCAGGATGACGCTGCTGAGGAGGAACAAGAGGTGGACCCTCGGGTCTTGGAGTTGGTACCACCTGAGCTATGGCCATGGCAGCAAGCCGTTGCTCTAGCTGCTGAAGCCGGTTGGCCATGCCTTGGTCAACGCCTTGACCTCCACGTCCTTGGCCATACTATGCTTGCCCTCGTCCTGCACCTTGTGCCTGACCACCTCATCCTCTCTGAGGTGCTCCACCTTGCCCTCGGCCACCATTGTTCCCTTGGAATTGGCCTCGTCGCAACTCAGGGTGCAAGTCATAACACTGGGCATCTCTATGCCCATACTTGCCACAATGCCCACACTGCAACTATGCAGGTTGTGCTTGTGCCAGCCCTTTGCCACTCTCTGGGCAATCTTTCTTGACATGGGGTCCTCCACATGTCCAACATACCACCCCTGGTTGCTGTTGGCCTGCAAAAAAAGCTACTGGCCTCTGCACCTGAGGTCCCTTGTAAGCTCCATGGAATTTGGGTTGGGCAACCTTGCCCCCCTGACCACGCCGTTGGGCAGTCCCTTGTGTCTATTGGCTAGCAGCTGCGCCTCGTGCAGGCATGTCCTTGCCAGATCCAATGGTAACAACTCGCTCCTCCACCATGTTGAGCTCAATCCGCTCAGCCAATAGAAACACATCTGCTAATGTGGGTTGGGCTGCTTGTAACAGGGTTGCATCCCGCACCCTTCTCCTGAGCTTCTTGTCCAAAATTCCATACCAGAACTGGATTGCCTGAGCTTCAGTAACCCCCTGGGTCACACTTATCAAGCGCCTCATACGAGTGTAGGCCTCTCGCAAGCTCTCACTGGATTTGCGCTGGAAGTTTTGCAAACTTCGCAGCTTCTCTGTCCGTACACCTTGGTAGTTCCTCCGCAACTCCTGGAAGAACTCCACCACCGGGCTGAATCTAGGCACATGTGTTGTAGTCGTGGCAGGAGGAGTAGTAGCACCTTCTGCAGAAGTACCGATACTACTTGTTCCACTACTAGTGCTGGCCGTGGGAGGGGGCTGCTATTTCATGAGCCATGAGCCATGAGCGGCATGAGCCATGAGCAGAGTCGTAAGTGTGGAAAAAAACATGAGCAGCACTATTTTCCGGAAATGAGTGTCCGCGGGAATAGGGTTTAGGGTGCCACGGTCATAGGGGGAGAAGGACCTCCCGATGAAGGAGGTTCGGCAATGTTATTTAGAATTATATATTGAAAGGCAATGTTTCGCGAATGGTAGGGTGGTACTGCTCTGTACAATGGGGGCCCATTTCAGCCTACCAGCCACTTGCAAAATCCACCCACACTCCCAATCCCAAACGAAATGAGCAATGACGCATTCTAGGAACGATGGACACAGAATAGAATAAAAAGAGGGCACAATGAGGTTTTTATTGATCCACATGAATTGCATTTGAAGCACGTCTACTGTGCTGATTGTGCAATCAAATCTTTAGCCCTGTGCCTACTGAATACAAGTCACGTTGTCAATGGGACTTCGACTGCTCTCAGAACTAGCTCATGAGTCATGGGGCTCCTCCATGTAAAGTTGATTGCAGCCGTTGTACCGCCCCTAGTGATGTTCACCACAATGTCCTGCCCTTCAATCATACCACCATCGAATATGAAAATCTTCACATTTTCGTCGTCCACACCAATGCGAATGTCCCCATACAATGGAGAAGAGGAGCGCACTCCTTGAGGAGAATAGGTCTCTCCGATGGAGTCCACCCACGTCCAGTGGCAGCAGTTCCACCGCAACAGCATAGCAGTGCGCCTTCTTCTGCATGGGTGACCGTCGTAGCTGGGAAATCGGAATCGAGGATGCGCAGGAGCCACAGACTCCTCAGACCAAGATCGTCACCCCGCTCAAAGGCGTAGTGGCCTACGATATACTCAAAAGCCACCAATGTTTCCACAATCGAACCAGTATCTTCTGTGTAATCTGTGTACCAGATAACAATGTCTCCCGATGTGGCCGAATACATTGCATAATCGATGCCTCCAAATGGGCAGTCGTCCCGGTTCCGGAAGCACGGCATCCTTGCAAAGGAGGACCTGAGGACGACTTGGATACAGATGACAATGACCTTGCGGACAGCTACGAAGCCCTTAGATTTTGGAAATGATGCGAAGCGGAAGAGCAGTCCGGCCTCCAATAATGGAGCATCTGGGTCCCACGTACCCACCGACGGAGGTGGATGAACCCATACATCTTTCTCATCAAGAAGTTATAGTTTGAGATCTGCCACCGAAGTCCATCCCCCCGGATGGAAATTCGGCGCCGCATTTACATCGAAGAGGGGATGGACTTCGTCGTGTCCAGTGGCTATCGGCCCACCTGGCAGTGAGTGCCCATAGTTTGCATGGCAGGGTAGGAAACTGAAACGGCTACATTCATGAAGCAGCCAATCTTCATCGGTCCAGGATCCTGTAGGGGGGAAATTTAAATGTGCCCTGGAGTGTTTGTGAGGAATTGCAGCGTTAGCTTGAACTTTTTCCAGCCACCGCGCTGCTCCTCCTCCATCCGGGAGCTGCTGTCATTGAGCGTACTCCGCTACTCTTTTTCAAGGATGTCGTGCCGCCAAAATCCAGCCGACTGCCCTTATCATGGCCACGATTATGCTATGTTCAAACCAGAATCAGGAGACATCATTGTCTGGCTCTCTGTTTTCACAGACGCTGCTGGAATCAAGCAAGAGTCTTTGCGCGCAATGGAGTATCTGGAGGGCTATTACCGCTTTGAGCGAGGTGAGGGCGAGGGTCAATGCGGTCCGTGGGTCCTGAAAATTGTTGACCTCGATATACCAAGCTGGAAAGGGATGCCGGACAGATCACGCACGGCCTCGCTTTGGCGCTGGAACTGCTGCCAGTGGACCAGGAGGACGGCACCGGGGAAAACTATATACGTGCAGATCACTCCGCTCTTCCAGTGTATGGAGACATTCGGCTGAGTTGCGAAGACGAATCGCACGGGCACATGAGGCCCACATTGACCTTGTCAATGTATGATGGTGGTATCATTGATGGACATGACATTGTCGTCGGCTCCAGCAAGGGCAGCAGAACGACCAAATTGCAGTTTACCTCGAGGTGCCGCAACAGTGATGAGCTTGTTTTGAGGGGTATCGAAGTTCCGTCGACTTGGTGAAGCCCATGTAGAAGGAGGAAGGGCTTAGTTTTGTCTGCAGTTGGTAAATGTGAGACATCGTGTCCGATCAATAAACCCATCGTACCTCACTTCTGTGTGATTGTGTTTCATTCTGTTGAATAACTGTCGGAATTGGCCCACTGTTTACAATTTGATGTCTCATTTCTACAATGTGTCTGTCCGGATGAATATAGCAGAGTAACCGGTATGTGAGTCATGTGTCAAGAATATACCAGAGTAACGCCATGTGGGACAATGAAATGTGGCACCGCATTTCCATGTGGGACAAGGAAATGCGGTGCATCATTTCCGTCCAGGTACACGAAATACCAACACGGGTCTATAAATTGGACAGACAACGAGGTTGGCATTGCAAATGCGGCGACGCATTTCCAGCTTGGCAATGGAAACTTCTTTTTGGACAAGGGAATGCGGTGCCGCATTTCCGTCCAACACTTCGAAAAGTGTGACATTTCCGACCAGCGCGATGGAATGCGTTACCGCATTTCCGTGAGAGGGTCTGCAAATGGACAAATTGCGATGTCCGTTCTGGAAATGCGGCGCCGCATTTCCATGTCCGTCATCGACTTTTTTTTACAATGGAATGTGGTGCCAATTTTTGGTGATGGGCCTGCAGTTCGAACAACGACCATCCCCAATATGGAAATGCGGCACCGCATTTTCAATTCCGCCATCTCGACCTCCTTGTTCGACATCCTTGTTCGACCTCTGTAAGCGTGGTGGCATCCATGCAATGAGCGGGAGAGGCCAAAACTGGCGTGTGGACAAAGGAAATTTTGGAAATGCGGCACCGCATTTCCAATCGGCCGATTACTTTTTACTATGCCAACATTGAAATGGAAAATTTAGTCCCTCCCCTGTTTTGGAAATGCGGTGCCGCATTTCCAAAGAGGTTCTTAGAGTTGCCAAAATTTTGGAAATGCGGTGCCTCATTTCTGATTTTGGGAGCGTCGTGGTTTGAGCGATTGTGTGGCTGGAATGCACACTGGAGAGGGGTCACGAATGTCTGGCAGAATTTCCTTTATATACTCTGGAAGAGAATTTACATTTACAGCGACTTCATTAAAATTCTATTAATCTTGAAAATCATCCGAATCCTCATCCTGTTCTAGACTGTCCTGCTCCGCCTCCACCCCCTTAGTGCCTTTCTCATCTCCAGCGGACTGCTCGTTGGCCAGGCTTTCGAAAATCCCATCTTCCCCTTGCGGAACTGTCCATCTCACCTCCGTTGGGTCGTCTTTCTCCCTGTCTGCGTCGCTCTCATCCGCTGAATCACATATGTACTTTCGTACCCGTCTACCTGTCTGAGCTGCTGCCAACTCTTTCCTTATCCTTCTGTCCTCCCTAGCCCTCTCCAAAATCTGCTCTACTTTACTGGGATTCTCACTTCTTCTAATCGCTGTATTTGCGAGTTTAGCTGCATAACTAGGAAGGGAGTAGTCCCTCACCGGGCTCGTCATGAAGTCGGCCCTCACAAAGAACGGGACATTCTTCCTGGCAGGAAGTGTAGGCCCTACATGTTTCGACCCGGACCCTGCAATCCTGTACATGACAATCATCAACAAGACTAATGAGAACCACAGTCGGGAAATTCGTTTGACATAAATGACCCAGAAGGCTTTGCAAACTTACAATGTTTGCACTCACTCGTATTCCGGGTTCTCCTCCGCATCAATGTCCACTGTGTCTTCCTCGGACTCCGACGAATCCGAGGAGACTTCCGCTCTGTCGGGAGCCTTAACATTCCGTTGCAGCCCTTCCAGATGGGATCCCCACACGGATGAATCCTCCTCGTAGGCAAAGAGGTGCCGGTCGGAAACCGCCCAGCCCACATTGAGGCACTTGTTACAATGCCATCCACACATTACCACATGGCGCTTCAGATGTTGCGAACTACATCCTAACGAGAATTTGCAGAACAGCATAGATCAAGATTCTGCATACCTGTCCCACAAATGAGGTCGAGCACTGTGCCCTCCACGTCTGTGCATGTCTCCATAAATGTCTGAATGAAGGCAGGGCTCCGAGTCCGTGAGTACCGCAGGGGTTCCGTTGAAGTGAGGCTATGAGGGAGAAGTTCTTTGGGAACGTTGTTGAACAGAACGTCGTAATCGAGTGGGTCGCAATTCGGGTCAACCTTTCCTCCCTCCTTCCGGAAAGCAAAGGTGGAGTTCTCCTTCACAAAGCAGTATGCATCGAACTGCTTCGTCTGCATACACAGGGGGAAAACGATTAGAAACCGAATGCGGCACCGCATTTGAAAACACCCAAGCAAATGAATGGACGAGTGCCAGTGTCGTAATCACCTTCTTCCCTTCCGACCGAAGGCCCAGTGTGTTGATGCACGTCCACTTCTTTTTCAGAATCGGGACGGCGCTCTTCCGGGTCCACTTCGCAATTCTTGTCTGAGTGTTTTTTCCTCTGCTCGCCAGGACAACCACACAGCCTCTGTCATCCAACACCATGCGGGCAAGCCCGAATCCTTTCTTCCAAAAGTCCTCTGAGTACCTGTTCCAAGATGGCAAAGCTTGCAGTCCTTCCACAGGCTCTCCGTCCGGAATATCCAAGATGATCATATCGCAAGACCACTCGGTGGCATTTCCGCCCCTCCTACAATCCTTGTCTGCACACACCCTCTCAAAGAACGAGACCATATTCTGAAATCCTGGGGTGTCGGAAGGCTCTTCGACAGTCGCCTTCTTCAGTGCTCTGCCCTTCAGACCCTCCATGGTCTTCATGTATGCCAACTTCGCTGCCCGTCCATCCAAAGCCGCCAAGAAACTCTCATTTACACACTGGACTACTGTTTCGGGAGCCACTTTCGGCCTCTTCATTTCCACCGGCTCGAAAGGGTGCCCCCCTGGGGGGTTGAAGAGTGCCTTCTTTGCCGAGCCAGTTCTCGTGCCTCTCGTGACAACGGTGGGCACAGGGGAGGCAGCCTGCGTTTGGGGGGGTGGGCTGGTTGCCAAGTCTCTGTCGTGCGCATACATATCGCTACACAACTACATCGCTGTCCAAACCACACCACACATATATGCACAATAAAGTAGTCTACCAGAGCATAAATTTGATAAACAATTTGAAGAGCATAAATTCCAGCAGCGCTGTTCTCAATGGCAGCAATGTTGCCCTGCAAACTGGTGGCTACGACGTGAAAGCCTGGTGAACGTTAACTGCCTCATCACTATGACTCATCCACACGACCGGGTTTGAGAAGCTCTCTGCATCACCATATAGTTTTACTATCCTTCACAGCAGCTATTTACATGCGCCCATACTCTTGGCTCTCCGCCTGCTTGACCTCTCCTCCCAGCACTTTGACAATAAGGTGCAGCCCGTAAAACGCCAAGCACTACGATCCCATGATTCCTTGTGTACTCGAAGAAGCCATCAGGCACAGTTGGAGAGCCCTCTCCATGGACAGAACGGGGTCCACCTGAGAGAATTATAACGGAGGGATTGAGCCCCTGAATGGCTTCCAAGGGGGTACCAGCAGGTAAGCAAAAGGGGCAAATAGAGAACTGTCGGACACGACGGTGATAAGATGCGTATACTGCGATCCGAAGTCCAGCACCAGCACCACATTCCCTTAATGCCTGTCCGCTGCCTTCTCCATCTCTGCAACCTTCTCCTTCTCCCTCTAATGGACTGTACAGCACCTATGCTCTTGCGCACAGACCAGCGAAACAGCAAGGCCAGATGGACTCCCGCCCCAAGATATATATTATAATAATGCTAAAACAAACATTGTATCTAGCTTAGCACCAGCACACTAGATAACGCTCATCTCTCTCGAGTGATAAACAAACTTGTAAAGGACACACACTCTCAACACAAGAAATATGCAATCCCTCAAGATCACTCTTTAAAATAGAAGTCGAGCCAGGGGCACCCCAAGCTATGGGGACTCCACCCCACAACAACCTACACTCCCATCATAAGCACACTCAGTCCTCAACAATGCAGGAGCTCGGTCGCGCAGGCTCAACTCGAGAGAGATGAGCCGCGCGACTGCCGCTCTCGTGAAGATAAGGCAGACCAGGTGTCAAACTAAACTTGACACCTGATTTAACACTTGACCTAAATCCAAGTGTTAAATACAAATAACTAGTTTTATTCTAGCTGTTTTCACACTGTGCTTATTTAACTTGACAGCTGTCGTGCGCATACATATCGCTACACAACTACATCGCTGTCCAAACCACACCACACATATATGCACAATAAAGTAGTCTACCACAATGATAAACAAACTTGTAAAGGACACACACTCTCAACACAAGAAATATGCAATCCCTCAAGATCACTCTTTAAAATAGAAGTCGAGCCAGGGGCACCCCAAGCTATGGGGACTCCACCCCACAACAACCTACACTCCCATCATAAGCACACTCAGTCCTCAACAATGCAGGAGCTCGGTCGCGCAGGCTCAACTCGAGAGAGATGAGCCGCGCGACTGCCGCTCTCGTGAAGATAAGGCAGACCAGGTGTCAAACTAAACTTGACACCTGATTTAACACTTGACCTAAATCCAAGTGTTAAATACAAATAACTAGTTTTATTCTAGCTGTTTTCACACTGTGCTTATTTAACTTGACAGCTGTCGTGCGCATACATATCGCTACACAACTACATCGCTGTCCAAACCACACCACACATATATGCACAATAAAGTAGTCTACCACAATGATAAACAAACTTGTAAAGGACACACACTCTCAACACAAGAAATATGCAATCCCTCAAGATCACTCTTTAAAATAGAAGTCGAGCCAGGGGCACCCCAAGCTATGGGGACTCCACCCCACAACAACCTACACTCCCATCATAAGCACACTCAGTCCTAAACAATGCAGGAGCTCGGTCGCGCAGGCTCAACTCGAGAGAGATGAGCCGCGCGACTGCCGCTCTCGTGAAGATAAGACAGACCAGGTGTCAAACTAAACTTGACACCTGATTTAACACTTGACCTAAATCCAAGTGTTAAATACAAATAACTAGTTTTATTCTAGCTGTTTTCACACTGTGCTTATTTAACTTGACAGCTGTCGTGCGCATACATATCGCTACACAACTACATCGCTGTCCAAACCACACCACACATATATGCACAATAAAGTAGTCTACCACAATCGCCCCCCTAGCTGGTGGATAGGTCCCTCTACCTCCAGATAGCTACAAGATGTAATAGCCACAGCCGTACTAAGTCCTCTATCACTGTCCCTATCGTACTCAAACTCTATAGACCAAGAGGCCGGGTACAAGAGTAGCCCCATCGTTAGTCGCCGTCTTGCAATCTGTGAACTTGAGCCAGGACTTCGTGTGTTCAAGGTCTCCTGTAGCTGGGCCTTGCGTTGCTTGTTAGCCTTCCATGGTTGTATCCACTCCCACTATCCAATGCAATTGTGGACATAACCAATCCCCATCCGGAACCATCTCAAGAGGTGGAGTCAAGCATCCCATATGCCAACCTCTAGAGCATCGATCACACACCAGCATGGTGGCTGCCCCTTTAGCAGACCCACACAACATGCACCTCAAACCTGCAGATACCACTGCCAGGTTTGGGTCAATCCTGCCATCGACATTCGGAAGGTGACATGGCGCACAATTACGCACATGGTCCTTCCAAGTTATGCCATCCCGACCCTCCAAGACCAAGACGCCTGAGGGCAAGACCTCTCGAACCCTCAAAATAACACGTCCTGCAGTCACATCCAGGGTCGTAGGAGCAGTCTGCTGCAGATAGACATAGTCACCAGGGTTGAATCTCCGAACCCCAGGACGATAGCCCCCACCACGTATGGTAGCATACCTCAACGTATCACGGTGTTGTGCAATGGCAAGGTTCTCGAAAGCCATGGGCATGACTCTCTTGAACAACTCTGCACGCTGCTCACATGCACGTGCCCACACGTCCGGATCGTCAAGGTTAAGAACTGTAGCAGCTTCTCTGCGAATGGATGTAGGCAAATCCGGCTCTCGGCCAAAGAGAAGAAAGTATGGTGAGAAGGAGGCAAGTGATGCTTGCTTGCTGAACCTGTAGCCCATGGCTAACCAGGGTAACTGAAGGTCCCAATCTCCTAGGTGTCCCTTCTGCAAGCCATACTTGCGCAAACCCCTCTTTACTGTCTGAACAACTCTCTCTGCCAAGCCATCGGCTTCAGGATGATCCCGAGAAGTGGTGCGGTGGTCTATCAAGGCCTTGTCACACAAAGCCTGAAACTCCCCCAAGAACTCTCTCCCTTGGTCCGTGAGTACCTCAGCTGGAGCACCGAATCGGCTAAGCACACAATCCAGGAATGCATACGCAGCTCCCTCACTAGCCTTATCAGGCAATGGAACCAATTCAATCCACTTGGAGAAGTGCTCCACCATCACCAACACGTACTTGTTGTGGCGCATGGTCAGTGGCAACGGCCCTGCGAAGTCAAGACTCCACCTGTAGCCCAATCCCATGATCGGAAGAGGGTGCAATTGTGGAGTAGGGGCGTTGAATGAAGCACGCACCCTGTCACACACCATGCACCTAGCCACAAATTGTTGCACCTCTGTGTGCATACCACGCCACCAATACTGCCCCTGCAGTAGACTATGAGTGCGTCGCACCCCAAAATGCCCCAACTCCTCATGGGCATGCCGCACTAACCGTGCCCGCTGTGTTGGGTGAGGCACAATCCTCACTCGACCATCCTCCCACACTCGGAGCAGGTGTGTCCCCTCCCACCTGAACCTCTTGGCTCGTTGTAGGATCCGATCCCTCTCCTTGGCAGTCATAGTGGCTGCCGTGTCTCCACTGCGGAGGTAGTCCAACACAACTGAATCCTCATGTATATCTTTGGCGCCACCCTGCTCATTGCTGGCCTCAGGGTCCTCAGACACTTGATCTACAGTCATCCCTGTTGTAGGTCCAACCTGGCCTTCCGCTGCCAAGATACACAGAAATGCAGATGCATGCCATCCGGGCACCATCTCCTCGTCCGTCTCACCATGCCACCGAGCTCCAGTGTCATCCTGCTGGCTCGTGCATGGATTGCGACTCAACCCATCTGCATTTCGATTGACCAAACCCGGTCGATGCACCACCTGAAAGTCATACTCTTGAAGGATGAGTGCCCACCGTGCAAGCTTCCCCGTAAGCTTGTCTGACTCCATCAACCACTTGAGTGGTTGGTGATCCGTGACAAGGGTGAAGAGATTGCCGTATAATAGCACCTGAAGTGTGCCACGGCCCACACTGCAGCTAAGCATTCTCCCTCATATGAGCTATACTTAGACTCTGCAGCATTGTTCGAGCGGCTAGCATAAGCCACTACGAACTCTCTTCCCTCATCATCCACCTGTGTGAGCACCGCTCCAAGCCCCAGCATGCTCCAATCTGTATGCAGCTGAAAAGGACGCCCCCTGATAGGTCGTCTCAAGATGGGCGCCGAGGTCAACCTCGCCTTGAGCTCTTGAAAAGCTTGTTCTTGCTCATCTTCCCACTGCCACTCCTGGTCCACCTTGGTCAGCTTGGTTAGAGCCTTTGCAATGGCACTAAATCCCTTAACAAACCGTCTGTAATAGTTTGCTAACCCCATGAAAGCTCGAACTCGGCTCACATCCGTGGGGCGTGGAACCTGTGCAATGGACTCTACCTTAGTCTGCTGTACCCCCAATCCTCCAGGATATATCATGTGACCCAGATACTCAATCTGGTTGTGGAAAAACTTGCACTTGCCCGGATGTAACTTCAATCCGTGCGTCCTCAAGCGCTCAAATACCCCCTGAAGGTGTCTCTCATGCTCCTCCACCGTAGCACTAAAGATGATGATGTCATCTATGTAGCACCGAGCAAACTCCACCCCTGCTAGAATCCTGTCCATGACTCTTTGAAACTCAGCGGGAGCGTTTTTAAGCCCAAATGGTAAGAACCGCCACTGGTATAGGCAATCCTTCCCGTGCTCATTGATCCCCCAGAATGCCGTCTTTTGCTTATCCGCCTCCTTGATCGGCAACTGGTGATATCCGGATCGTAAATCCAACGTGCTAAAGACCTTGGAATGCCCAATGGCATCAAAGATCTCCTCTGGTGTTGGCATGGCATACCTATCGGACTTGGTCTGACGATTTACAGGCCGGTAATCACCGCACATACGTCTCTCCGTCCAATTGCCATAGACATCCTTCTTAGCTGGCATCACTGTGGCTGAAGCATACTCTCCACCAGAGAGCTCCACCAAACCTGCCTCCCAGAGATCTTGAGTCCTCATCTGAATCAAAGACCTCTCCATGTCACTGTATCTATAGGGTCTCCGAAAGATTGGCGTGTCAGTGGCCAACTCAATACGGATCTCTTGACCCTTCAGTGCTCCCAAGTCCTTCAAACTGAAGGCAAAGCAATTCCTATAAGCCCTCAGGAACCGCCGTATACGTCGTCTCTCTCCTCCGGTGACAATGGGTCCAATGTCAGGCTCCCAATTGTCCTCCGTAACTGCAACCTTAAGTCCAGTGGGCTTAGAGGTAGAGGACCGTCCCGTGGTTGCTATGCTGCAACCTCTTGAGCAGTACCCCCTTCCTGCTCAGTCAATGACAAGGCCTCATCCTGCCCCATCATCTCATCATTGAGAACCTCCTCATCCCGAGAAGAATCCCCAACCTCATCCATCACAGCTGCCTTCGCTGCCAACTCCCTCTGAACCTCGAGCACCTCCCACATGTGCCATGGATGTCTACACCTCGTGGTCCTCACCAGCTCGCCCCCACTCGCTGCCTGTACCGTCTCGGTAGGCAGAGAGACCGTCAAGGGAAGTGCACTCCGCACTCTACGTTGCTCAGCCATAGCCAAGCTGACAATCCAGGTCAAGCAATTGAGATCCATTGCTTGCCCCAACACCTGACGACGTGATGCCTCAGAAAGAGAAGGCACCGCCGTGGTCCCAGTGGAAAACCCCATAGCCCGCTCTCGCTCGTCGGCATTAGGCTCCACTAACTGCTGCAACTGAGCATCCCACAGGAGGCCAGGTCCACCATCCCGAAAAGCATGGGATCCTGGGAAGCTGAGCAGTGTAGGTAATGCTGCTCGTGGTTGACCCACCCTGTTGACCACTGCCAAAGGCGAACGGTCATCGTGTCTCACACGTTGAGACTGCCTTCCTGTGTCCAAAATGCCATCCACGGTGAGGTGTGCTGGCCGCTGCACCCCATCAAATGCACGCTTGAGCAGTGCGGGTGGCATCAAGTTAGTCCACCATAGTCGTGGACGATGAGCCCGTGACCCCACTGCAGCTGCATCCAGCAACACTGCTGACCCAAGCCACGACCGGACTTGATGCACACTGGCCATCACCCTGGCCCGAGAATCACCCATCAGTGGCACATTCTCCAAGATGTATGCCGGAGATACAGCCTGATGAAGCTGCAAGTGGCGCAAAATCCGCACCATCTCCCAAAACAGACCCGTCCTCGAGTCTCGCAATCCATTGCCATGCCCGGCTGATGAATGCCCTTGGCAGGGCCAACCTGCCACTACCAGATCAATGGAGCCAACCCGCTCCAAATCCTGCGCCCCCAGCAACGCAATGTCTGCTGGCAAGGCCTGCTGATATCCACGAACTGCAGACACCGGCAACAACTCAGGGTGCTGCTGCACCATCTGAGCAACATGGCGCAGTGAGACGCGTCGTGCAGTCTCATCCCTCTCCACATACAGGTAACGTCGAACTCGTACACCTGCCTGCAGCACTGCAGCCAATCCAGTGCTGATCCCGCCAAACAAGTCCAGAAGGCATATGCCTTCATCCGGTCGCTGCCACACAAGAGGTGTGGTGTCCAATGGCGACAACTGAGGTGGCCCTGGTACAATCACCGCACTCTCCTCCTCTCCTGACGGTACAAAAGCTTCTACCCAAGCTTGTTGCACCCGTCCATCAGCAGCGTGCTGCAAATCCTTGCTCGTACCCCACAACGGAGTGTGAGCAACCATGGCAGGCAACTCCGCCGTACCATGCATGTCATCCTGCTCTGCTGGAGGTGGCACATCCTCTGCATGGGCATTGCCTTCCAGCAACTCTCCAGGCCAGCTGACTGCAGCTGTGAAGGCGGCTAGTGTTGGCATCTTGCCCCGCTGAGCAGCTGCAATACCCCCAATGAATGTCACAGGGAGCTGTGCACGGCGACCATCCCCTGACTGCCATCCAGGCCTGTAGGATGCTGACTCCTCCCAGAAATCCAGGGTGAAGCCCATGGGGTATAACACTGCCCCACCAACGAGGACATCGTAAGAGACCGCGTCTGTCACAATGGCCTTGGCTCGCATCACTGAGCCATCTACAGGATGATCCGGCTGCAGTCTAATAGCCAACTGATGCCGTGTCATGCCGCGAGCCTGCTCTGATCCTCCCAGAGATGTCTGTATCTGGAAAGGACAAGGCTCCATATCCGCCTCCATGAGGCCCAAACCTGCAATAGCAGCTCTGCCCAACATCAGTGGCTGGGCTCCTGAGTCCAACAAGACCCGCAGTGGCCGGTACTTCTTGCCTGCCGGTCCACTCAAAGTGAAAATGCCTCCCTGGTTGTCTAACAAGACAACTCCAGGTGTCACCATGGCGCGCTCAAAGGCTGGCCTAGCTGGCAGCTCCGTCAATCTGGCAGCTGCAGCTTGCCAGGGCGCTGCCGTGGCAGTCTTGACCCTCAAATCCGAGGATCCCTCTGCCACTACACCTTCCACTAACTCCGCAGAAGATGAAGTGACCTCTCCACTCTCGCAGAGTGTTGCTGCTAGTCTGAACACTGCAGCTGGTCTCACTCCCGGCGTCGCAATCATGGTCGCCGAGAACAGTGGGGCTTGACACACAGAGGTGGCTGCTCCCAATAACACACCGGCTGCACTAGCCTTGGTAGTAGGTGTCAGTGCTGCACGGGTAGCTCTCCCCAATGGCATAGTAACCTCCGCCTCGGTAACAGTCGGGCGAGAACTAGGTGCCATGGATGGCGTTGACACTGTCTCCGCCAAGGTGAATGACTGAGGCAGCCTTGCCTGACGGCTTGCCTCCCCACGTTGTGGATCCAACTCCACCTCTGCACCTCGTGGCTCAGGAACTCGTGTTGCTCCTCGAGTCACGGCTGCAGCAGACTCCACCTGCTCTAGTGGTAGTGCTGCTCCGCACATGAATCCCATGCCTCCCATATCTCCTCCCTCAGGAGCAGGAGGTGGCCATCCCGCCTGGGAGCCGGTACCGCCTGAGCTATAGCCATGGCAGCGAGCCTCTGCTCTAGCTGCTGAAGCCGATTGGCCATGCCTTGGTCAACACCCTGACCTCCGCGTCCTTGGCCATGTGGAGCTTGCCCTTGGCCTGCACCTCGTGCCCGACCACCTCGTCCTCTTTGGGCTGGTCCACCTCGCCCCCGGCCACCATTGTTCCCTTGGAACTGGCCTGGGCGCAACTCAGGATGCAAGTCATAACACTGGGCATCTCCATGCCCATACTTGCCACAATGCCCACACTGCAACTGTGCAGGCTGTGCTTGTGCCGGCCTTCTGCCACTCTCTGGGCAATCTCTCTTGACATGGGGTCCTCCACATGTCCAACATATCACCCCTGGTTGCTGTTGGCCTGCAAAAGATGCCACGGGCCTCTGCACCTGAGGTCCCCTGTAAGCTCCATGGAACTTGGGCTGGGCAACCTTGCCCCCCTGACCACGCTGTTGGGCAGTCCCTTGTGCTTGTGGGCTGACAGCTGTGCCCCGTACAGGCATGTCCTTGCCAAATCCAATTGTAACAACTCGTTCCTCCACCATGTTGAGCTCAATCCGCTCAGCCAGCAGAAACACATCTGCTAATGTGGGTTGGGCTGCTTGTAACAGGGTTGCATCTCGCACCCTTCTCTTGAGCTCCTTGTCCAGAATTCCATACCAAAACTGGATTGCCTGAGCTTCAGTAACCCCTTGGGTCACACTTATCAAGCGCCTCATACGAGTGTACGCCTCTCGCAGGCTCTCACTGGGTTTGCGCTGGAAGTCTTGCAAACTTCGCAGCTTCTCTGTCCGTACACCTTGGTAGTTCCTCCGCAACTCCTGGAAGAACTCCACCACCGGGTTGAATCTAGGCACATGTGTTGTAGCTGTGGCAGGAGGAGTAGTAGCACCTTTGAACTGGTACCACCTGCAGAAGTACCAGCACTACCTGCTCCACTACTAGTGCTGGCAGTGGGAGCTATTGGTACTGATGCAGCTACTGGTCGCGTCATGCCTCGAGTAATGGAGATGTAGTCAGGTGACCAATACATCCTCCACTCCTCAATCTCTGCTTCATGTCCTGCCTGAACTCGTGGTAATCGTCCATAGGCGGGCCTTCCAAATGCTGGAACAGTCCCTTCCACGCCATGAATGGGGTGAATAGATGTGGATTGCGCATCTGCTGCAAATCACACCAGCTGTCGAACTCCTGGATAAAGTCATCCAACTCGATTGTGCCCACAGCTCCAGAGTACCTACGAGGCCCCTTGGTAGCTCCATACATCTCCTCCATGTCGTCCCACAACAATGGCGAATGAAAGTGCACACCTGTTGATGAAGCCTCCGAGCCTGTGTCTGACTCTACAGTAATTGAGGGTGGCGGTGAAGGTGGTCTGAACCGAATACCTCGTCTTGTGAACCCACTCTCACTGTTACTGCCTGTAGCCGTACTCCCCTCAAAACCCTTGGGTAACTCCGTAATGACACTCACAATGTGCACCTCCTCCAGTGACACTATAAGGCTCTAGTACTAATCTAATAGTGACACGGGTGGGCACCTGTTGCAGTCTAAGGGTCATATCCCAGTGACTCAGGGCACCTGCACCTGCATCCACCGCAAGAACTCCTATGGTTGGCTGGTCATCAACCCAGCCTCACCATAGAAGAAACACTGGTGGTCTTGCTGGTCATCACTCCAGCCTCACCACCGACAGCATACTCTAGGATTGACCGGTGATCAAATCCGGCCTAATCCCTATGAAAGCAAGCGCCCACACAAAAACCAACATGGCGCACAGTCAAGCATGCAGGTGTTGGGGGGGATCCAAACACAAGAAATCAAAACATCAACACCCCCACACCAAAATCCAGCAGCAACGCTGATCCTGCAGAATATCCCAGCCCAAAACCCCGGACTGACTGGCCTCCACCAAGAGAGGCTTTGGCAACTACAAGTACAAGGTAATGAAAATAGTACAGAGATGGAGGGGAAGAATAGAAGCCCGACCAAGCAAGATCTAATCCTGATCTATGCTATCAACTGCCAGACTTCTCTCAAAGTGCCTCGCTCTGCATGATGGTAAGGTGTAGGAGGTATATCTATGTCCAGAAACCTGCCACTAACCTTGTCCCAAGCTACAGTAGCTCGCTCTAACCAACCCTCCTCCTCTTTCTGCCAGGTAGAGACAAAGCAATACTCCCCTATCTCCCGCTCACTGAACACTAAAGAAAACAAAGGTAGGGTCTGATAGTCTCTCAACTCGAAAGCTTTGAGACGGTTGCGGGTGTCCTCATTGCGAATGACTGCATCTCCTTCACGCACAACAAACATGTCATTGCTGATGAACCCCCGTTCGTGGTTGCCCTGTGCAGAGCGTATCCGGCTGCAACCATGTCTGGTTGCACAAACTTGTGTAGCTCCTGCTCCTCTGCTCCAGTACACCACGGCCTTGTGGCTGAACACCTTGGTCCCCGGGGCTGTCTTTGGCTGTGTTCCAAGCCTAGCTTCCACCCACTTTGGTATTTCACCTACAGCTGCAGAACTGCTTGCTCCAACAGAGTTCTGACTGTCCAAGGCGATATTGAGGCCCTCAATGCCAACTACAGCAGTCTGTTGTCTACTGCTAATGCCTGACTCCCAGTATGCAATCAACTCGTCCAACTGTTCTCCACTCAAATCAGTCTGAGTTCCTTGGGAAACATAAATCTTGTCCCCTTGGTACACAGGCTAAGAGAAGAGACCTGCCCTTCAACGACGTCCTCATTTCCCCCAGCCATACAAGGAGTACATCCACAGATTTGTCTCTAATATAGACCAGCACAGGTTCTAGAGACAGGATTGTGGATCTTTCATGGCACACTCACACTCTAAAAATTCCATAGATTTTTAGCAGATTTAGGTAGGTAGGTAGGTAGGTAGGTAGATTTCCCCTTTCTGCAGCTATCCCCTCAAAAACTGAGTCAAACGGAGCTCATTTGACAAAGATATGACCACCAGGCTCTTTAAACATTTAAATTAGATCAAAAAGGCTTTGTTTTTTTTTTAACACCAAAACGCTTTTGTCATTACAACCTGTTCCCAGGTTATCTACGAGTTCCCGAGGTCGTTCCCCTCCAGGATTCTCCAGGCACCAAGAGCTCGTTAATTCCAACACTCGACCTCAGTTGGGTGGGTATCACGATTTGCTTTTCTCTGCGCGTGGGCCTTCCTCCTCGAGACCTAGAGACTGCAAACCAGCGAGTGGAGCGATTTCAAGAGTAGATGCACTGCGCAGCACCTTCATGGCTTATGGATAGGCGGCCTGCTGTGATGTGGCCGTCTTTGCATGGAATCCAAAGCCAAGACTAGCTTGAAGTTCCATCAACTTGGTCTAATTCGCATCTCTCATGTTTTCCTGCAACGGGCATTGACGCCCACAATTTCCAGGGCTTGCACTGAAGCATTTCTAAGCTGTTCTTAGGCCACTAACACACCCTGTGTAGCTGCAGAAATTGTTCCCACGGGACCCTATAGCTTCACCTGTAAGGCTGCTGCTCAACGCCTGAGCTTAGAGTATGGTTGGATCACTTGCTCATTAAAGGCCCACAGGATCTCTACAAAAGGCCCCAGCCTGACCACCACCTGCTTGTGCCAGCTTGTTCAAAGATTTGTTCAGGTACTTTCCTTGTCTCTCAGCAACACTCTTTGTTTGCGGTAGGGCTTCCATTAGTAACTGGATCAACTGCCAAGCTTCCACCAGGGCACTTCTTCACAGGTAAGGAGTGGACAAAGGAAGAAGATCCAACACCCATTGATCAACCAGCAGCCCGTATAGCACCTCCGTCTAGCGCCACTGACTTCAACAGCAGGCTCAGCAGGCTTTGTCCATAGAGAATGTTCAATAGTTCAAACAGCTCAGCATCACTGGCCAGCTCCAGTACAGAGTGTAGCTCTGGATCAAATGCAGCTCCTAGCACTGACTCTTTGCCAGTAAGCAGGTATATCTCTGCTGCTTTCTTGTCATGTTGTAAACAGCCTTGGAAGGTTTCAGACTTGGGGGAGTTTCAGACCTTGAGCTGGTCCACCTGTGACTTTTTGACCTGGATGAATAGTTGTACGCTTCAGTCTGTGCTGGGTCAGCTGGATTTGGGCATCTAGCAGCTCCTGGATGCCAACCAGAATTTGTTTCACGATGATGGCTGGTCTCCACCCAGAGTCCTCATTGAGGATAGAGAGGCACACTGTGCCTGACGGATACAGGTTCGGGTGAAAGAAGCCTGCGGGAAACTTGCACTTGGGTGGCTTACTGGGATAGTCCTCGCTGAAATGGATTGCAGTTGGGTAGAATCCCCCTTCCCAATCAGTCCCAGCTTTGCCAGGTAAAGTGCACTGCCAGATCATGAGATTGAGAGACCCGTCCGTCCCAGCCTCTGGCCTTGCCACAAAACCCTCGGGATGATATTGAAGAGCATAAATTCCAGCAGCGCTGTTCTCAATGGCAGCAATGTTGCCCTGCAAACTGGTGGCTACGACGTGAAAGCCTGGTGAACGTTAACTGCCTCATCACTATGACTCATCCACACGACCGGGTTTGAGAAGCTCTCTGCATCACCATATAGTTTTACTATCCTTCACAGCAGCTATTTACATGCGCCCATACTCTTGGCTCTCCGCCTGCTTGACCTCTCCTCCCAGCACTTTGACAATAAGGTGCAGCCCGTAAAACGCCAAGCACTACGATCCCATGATTCCTTGTGTACTCGAAGAAGCCATCAGGCACAGTTGGAGAGCCCTCTTCATGGACAGAACGGGGTCCACCTGAGAGAATTATAACGGAGGGATTGAGCCCCTGAATGGCTTCCAAGGGGGTACCAGCAGGTAAGCAAAGGGGCAAATAGAGAACTGTCGGACACGACGGTGATAAGATGCGTATACTGCGATCCGAAGTCCAGCACCAGCACCACATTCCCTCAATGCCTGTCCGCTGCCTTCTCCATCTCTGCAACCTTCTCCTTCTCCCTCTAATGGACTGTACAGCACCTATGCTCTTGCGCACAGACCAGCAAAACAGCAAGGCCAGATGGACTCCCGCCCCAAGATATATATTATAATAATGCTAAAACAAACATTGTATCTAGCTTAGCACCAGCACACTAGATAACGCTCATCTCTCTCGAGTGATAAACAAACTTGTAAAGGACACACACTCTCAACACAAGAAATATGCAATCCCTCAAGATCACTCTTTAAAATAGAAGTCGAGCCAGGGGCACCCCAAGCTATGGGGACTCCACCCCACAACAACCTACACTCCCATCATAAGCACACTCAGTCCTCAACAATGCAGGAGCTCGGTCGCGCAGGCTCAACTCGAGAGAGATGAGCCGCGCGACTGCCGCTCTCGTGAAGATAAGGCAGACCAGGTGTCAAACTAAACTTGACACCTGATTTAACACTTGACCTAAATCCAAGTGTTAAATACAAATAACTAGTTTTATTCTAGCTGTTTTCACACTGTGCTTATTTAACTTGACATCTCCATCGGAGTCCTCTTCCTCACCCTCTTCCTGAACAGGCTGTTTTTGCTTCTTCGTTTTGGCGGGTGTCACAACAGCTGCTCCTTGCTGGCGAGTCCTCTTCTTCGACCCCTTCTGTTGGGCCTGCACAGTTGCATCCACCGTCTTTTGTGCCATCTCAGCTGCCTTTCTGGATTCTTCCAGAGCAGCAGATTCCTTTGCCGACTTTGGCCCAGCAGGGACACGTCTTTCCTTTCTCTTCTCTTCTGCCAGGGCGTGCAGATCTTTCTCTGACTCGTCAACAATACCGCCAGACATGTCCAGGTACCACGGGCATCCAACGAGATGCGCGGGATGCCATTGTTTCTGCATCTCGGGTGTGTAGACACAGCTTGGGCCCGCCACGGTCCAAGCCATGAAGAACGGGGGCTCTTGAGCCAGGGCCCCTGTCTGAAGGAGCACGTATTTCATATACCTGCAAGGCAGTCAGCATGCGTGAGCAAAAGTTGAGACCAACCTACTCGCAGAGTGCCACCGAAAACATAAAATGCGAATGCGGTGCCGCATTTCCGAGACAAACCTCGTAACCAGGCTTCGCATACAAGGGCAGTTGTGCTTCACCTGTAAACAATTCGCATTGCAGCTTTCCCCGCTCCCTCCTGATGTGTAAACTCCACGCTCCTTCTTGCTGTCTGTAGCTCTCTGGCGAAAAGATTGTCCTTGTACGCACATCTGAAACGTGTCACGTAGTCTTCCAATGTCTGTGTTCCATCCCATTTGACATACAAGCCGAACGAATTTGTGTGCATTACGACTTGCTCCTTCGCATTCGACATTACCTGCGATTCCCAAATGCATTGTCACGTAGCAGTTCAGGGAATTCATGTCAGAAAAGCAAATCTGGGGAAGTACCTTGAATTACCTGGAACCACCAAGTCATACGCTTGAGCCACACATCCACTGCAGGGTCGGAAACTTCCAGTGGAAAAGACCACATTGTCCTTATGCTCTCGGATGCATTCCAGATCGACAGCCACCGTGTCTGCCATTTCCGATCCAATGTCAGGAGCTGGAAGAGAGTGGCTATTGCTAGGAAGGAACTTCAGTGCATTGAAACCTCACCTTCTCTTTCGCCTCCACACATGCCGTTGAGAGGTGATGCAGTCTCTCCAATTGCATGGTCGGCTGCATGGCCCGAGAATAGTGTTTTGCAATCTCGGGGATGAAGTCCTTTCCAAGTGCCGGATCTGCAATTGCCACCAGCTTCATAAGCTTTGACTTGTATTTGGTTCTGGACTTGACACCGGCTTCCTTCAAGTGCTCAGTCAATGACTGCAACGTTTTGACCTGCCCCTCACTTTCCATGAAGAAGCGTTTGGCATGGGCCAAATCCAGCTTGATGTTTGACTGCCAACAAAAACATGCAGAAGCGTTACATTCGATTCATGTGGAAACATTACTGAAAATTGGGGAAGGATGAGCAGAGGGAAATTGGAGGACGACTTACTTCGTATATCACCTCCACCATTCCATCCATAGTGAGACGATACCATGTCCGGTCTGTTTTTGCAACGGCTTTCTGAATGAGCTCGGGCTCCAGCATTTCCGCAAACATCTGCGGATCAGTGAGACCAGTTTTCCTCACCCTGTACAACATATGTGCCATGTGGGTATGCACGTACGCATTCTCAGTGACCCTGCAAGGCACACTCTCCAGTTCAGTACACGGAAGCACGGAAACAAACCAGAATGGAAACCGAAATGCGGCACCGCATTTCGAACGTGCTAGGGAGGGTATGAGTATATTACGAGTTGAGGTCCGCCATGGCATTCTTGAGCAGGGAGGAGTCTGCCGCCTTCACCTTCAGGATGACACACTCCACCATGTAATGCCAGCCAATGTGCTTGGCATGGTTCTGCTTGATGTACTCCACCAGGCGAGAAGTCGGTGATTCCCGTCCCACACAAAGAACATTTTACCAGACATATGGCCGAAGTCTGGATCACCCTTCAGCGTCGCCTCGAATTCGTTGTTGCGAGTGTGCCAGTGGGTATCCCACGTTGACAATTCATCAGCAGTGGGTCCACGAGTTTCGCCGTCCTCATTCTCAATGGAAACGTAAAACGCTGCCGATCCCAGACGGTACCCTTCTCAAAATGCGAACTTGAGCTTATCCACATCTCCGGGAAGGGCCTGCCTGACGATGGGAAGGGAGACCATGCGACAGAGTGGGATTCGAAGAGTCCGCTGGAATACCCTGCTGCCCAGAACTCTGCCAATGCTACTGTGTGTCTCCTCCAACATTTTATCCGCTGCACTTTTGAAATCCTCCGGAGACATGTCTGTAGGTGCCGGTAGTGGCTGAGCAGCTGGAGCATCCTCAACTGGAGCTGCACTCTGGGGCCTGTCTGCGGGCAATTCTGCCATTGCAGAGGCCTCCTCCGGGCCTGCTTGCTCATCGGTGGTGAGGTCTTGCTGCGAACGTTGAGCGGCAGCACCCTCCTCCGGTACCAAATCGAGATCAACGGTCGATCCCATTGCCTTCGCTGCAGCAGAGTCGGCCCCAACATCTGCAGGCGGGAAATCCTCCAGGAACTGAGCTTCAGCTCGTGGAAGCGGTTTTGCGGGAGATTGTTCGCCCGTCGCCCTGATTGCCTTCTGCTTTCTCATCCTTGCAGGTGAAGGTGTCTGCTGCAATTGAATCTGTCTTCTACCCTGCTGCTTCATTCGCGTTGGGGGGGGTGAATCGGCCTGAGCCGGTTCAGAAGCCAGTAGAGGGACGGGCTGCTTCTTCTTCGACTTTGCTGGAGAAGGGCCCGACCCCTGCTGGCGATTCTCCATGACCGAAGAACGCGAGTCGATCTCTGGGGCTTTGAACTTGCCCTTCGAAGACGCGTCTTTGAATCGCACAGGGCTAGGCCCGGCAGGAATACCCGCGCTCGGGATCGGGTGGGTGTACGTGCTGCAGCTAGCTCCTCGGACTCTTCCTGCGGCTCTTTGATTCCTGCGATCCCTCCAGCACGTCCACCTTTCCTGTTAGGCATGCAAACATGTTCTGCATTCAAGTCTCCTAGCATTCAGTCTAAGAATTACAGAAGCAAAATGGGGGGTTCGGTGCTCGATCAGCTACGCGCAGCCCAATCGCATGGAGCTCTCACTGGTGGCTGGGTTGCCTGAGTGGCCTGCTGCTCGGAGATGGCAATCTCCTCCTGTAGACGCATCTGCTTCCTCCCCTTCGGCATTGGCCTACGTCCGAAGTATAATTTCCGGAGCTTGCGACGAGGTCTCCTGTCTGGTGCACGAACTCCCCCCTCTCAGGTTCGAGCATAAGAAAACAGAGAGAGGGAAAAGGGGCAAAGAGTGCAGATGGAAAGGGCGCGAGAGGGGTGACTGAGGAGACACGACAAAAGTAGATGAAACGGCGGTGATGCACCACTTGGGTTCGAAAGGGTTGGACGAAAGTGTCTCCTCGTGGACTTTGCGTCATTACGAAATTCGAATCGTTCAGGGTACGCCTGCCGTCCGAAAAACAAACATCATTATCCAACGGTCAGGCCGCGCCGCCTCATGCCCCTTCAGTCAGATAGAGTGCCGACATGTGCAGCAATTCCGTTGCTCCACGTGTTCACATTTCAAGGCATTTCCGTCCCAGCGTCTGATGAGTTGGAGCGAAAATGCGAATGCGGCGCCGCATTTCCGTTAAGTACCATCACAAAGCTACACATCCGTACTTGTTGGAAGAAAATGCGGCACCGCATTTCCGTTCCACCTTCACATACCTTAGTTGTTGAACGGAAATACGGTGCCGCATTTCCGTCCCACAGCTCCATGTATGAGATACAAAAGGGAAATGCGGCGCCGCATTTCCGTTCTGGAATGTCGAAAGGTGCGATTCGGACGGGAATGAGGCACAACATTTCAGTTCCCGTGGTTCATGATTTTCAATGTGAACGGAAATGCGGTACCGCATTTCCGTTGCCCCTTCACATACGTTAGTTGATGAATGGAAATGCCGTGCCACATTTCCGTTCGGGAAAGTATAGAGGTCTCACCTGGACAGAAATGCGGTGCCGCATTTCCGGTCTGGAAAGTTTGAAGGTCTCACATGGATGGAAATGCGGCAACACATTTCCGTAGCACAGCTCCAGGCCCCATATACAAAACGGAAATGCGGCGCCGCATTTCCGTTCTAGAATGTCGGAAGGTGCGACTCGGACGGAAATGCGGTGCCGCATTTCTGTTCCCGTTGCGCACGATTTTCAGTCAGAACGGAAATGCGGTACCGCATTTCCGTTCTGTAGAGTATTAACGTCTGACGCTGGCGGAAATGCTGTGCCGCATTTTCGTTCCACAGCTCCATGCCTCACATACAAAACGGAAATGCGGCGCCGCATTTCCGTTTTGGAATGTCGGAATGTGCGACTCCGACGGAAATGCGGTACCGCATTTCAGTTCCGATGTTTCAGGATATTTCATCAGAACGGAAATGCGGTGCCGCATTTCCCTTTTGAATCTAATACATTCCGTTCTGGAATGTTGCGAGGTGCGACTCGGATGGAAATGCGTTGCCGCATTTCAGTTCCGATGGTTCACGATTTTCAGTCAGAACGGAAATGCGGTACCGCATTTCCGTTCTGGAATGTTGGTAGGTGCGACTTGGATGGAAATATGCTACCGCATTTCAGTTCAGATGGTTCACGATTCTCAGTCAGAACGGAAATGCGGTACCGCATTTCCGTTCTGGATAGTATGAATGTCTCAAGCGGTCGGAATTGCGCTGTATGAAGCTGTCGGAATCGCACTCGGCTCCATGCATCAGATACAAAATGGAAATGCGGCGCCGCATTTCCGTTCTGGAATGTCGGAAAGTGCGACTCGGACAGAAATGCGGTGCCGCATTTCTGTTCCCGTTGTTCATAATTCTCAATCAGAACGGAAATGCGGTACCGCATTTCCGTTCCACCTTCACATACCGTGCTTGGTGGATGGAAATGCGGTACCGCATTTCCGTTATGGAGAGTATGAATGTCTTTTAAGGACGGAAATGTGCTGCAACATTTCTATCCCTCAGCTCCATGCATCAGATACAAAATGGAAATGCGGCGCCGCATTTCCGTTCTGGAATGTCGGAAAAGTGCGACTCGGACGGAAATGCGGTGCCGCATTTCTGTTCCCGTTGTTCATAATTCTCAATCAGAACGGAAATGCGGTACCGCATTTCCGTTCTGGAGAGTATAAAGGTTTCCCCCGGACGGAAACTCGGTGCCGCATTTCCGTCGCTTTGGTGCATGACCAAGATGCAATACGGAAATGCGGCGCCGTATTTCCGTCCACCAGCAATCGAAAGAATCACTCGGGACGGGAAATCTGGAACCTGAATGGGTTGCATTGTTCCGAAACAACACAATTGCGGCCAGTCTTGATGAGCACAACTTGGTTGTCTGACCGTTTTAACTAACAGTCCTGGCACTTGTCAGTGCGAACGTTCCTGTCTGCATCGAGAATACTGCTGGATCCACCCTCAGGAGAAACTGTCAGGAGATGTTATTTCGTCGCCGAATCGGCCATCATTGTCATACTTACTGGCTATGGAATCAAACCTCCCACTTCATGCATGTAGCTTGAAACAATACTTTCCACTTCAATGTGCGACTTCCAATCGTCGATGGACTCCGCAGATCCACTTAGATGGTGCCTGTGAGCCTTGGTCTGTCGCTATACTGAACCTCGCACTTGCCAACTCCGTGCGGTGTTCGATGGCTCCGAATTCCTACGCTATAGTTTGCTGTCCTCCGCAACTTGGGAGAGCCTGGATCCCAAACGAGGGAGGACTTTGCAGAGTGACTGAAACTTACCTTTGTTCCAAATTCAAGCTCAAACCGGGCACAGTTTATTTGGAAGAAGAAAGGAAGGATGTTCCTGGACAGGTTGACGAGACCATTGTCGTGCTAGGTAACGACGGAGGTTGCGGAATCGAATGGCACGTTCCCCCGTCAGACACCATCCTGTACCGAGCTGTGGGAATGCCCATTCCCTTTCCGAATCAGTCGCTGCCCACACCATCCACAAAGGAGTCCGGAAACCGAGAGGCGGCCACTGCCAACAGAGAGGTATGCAACGATAATCATTCCCGACCTGGACCGTCAAGACCCTCCATAGCTTCTCGTGTGGACGTATTCGACATTTCCGACGAGGAAGATGATTGCATTGAGGTACCCATGTCCTCCACACGGTCGTTCAAATCCGGCATGGACGTCTCTGTCGGTGCTACGAATGTGCCCTCGAGCATAACTCCAACCCGGTCCATTGTGCAGCTCCTACGACAACATCACCTCGATGGTTCTCGCTCCGAGCTGGCTGCTCTCGACTATGCCAAATTCCCAGTCAGAAAGGTAACTTTTCTGCCTCCCGAAGTCGATGGCAATGTCATCTTCGAGTTTCCACCTGTTTCTTCGTCAAAGAAAGCCTCCGGGATGTTAACAGACATGGATCGAAAGCATGACGGACACCCCTGGTGTGTGACGAAGACCAGTAGCACGAAAATTGCTGATGGTGTTCGTGTACGATATGTCCTCTGTGCGGGGAAGCTGAGGTGCCTCAATCCCACCTGCTTCCACTTTCTCTCCAAAGGAGGGCGGAGAAACGAGACGGATTGGACTGGCACAACGCATCATCCATTCATTGTCTCCAGCCAAGCTCCTGCGGGTTCTTTCAAGTGTGCACATTGCAAAGAACCACCGACGTGCATGTCCATGTGCAGAGCCAAGCAATATTACGTAATCCATTTGCTCCCGGACTTGACTAGAGCTTGCATACACGTTGGGGTCCACTGCCACCCCTTGGCGAGAGGCAACATGCGTGAGGCTGTGCAGGAAGCACACGACATCATAAAAGAGGAGGTGAAATTGAGCCCCGGAGCCAGACCAAAGCAGATTCAGCTGAAGGCAGCCCACAAGATTGCTCTTGGCAAAATCATGTCTGAAGATGGTTCCGACCGAGAGCCCTTGACCGAAGACGAGATGCGTGACCTCTTGGAGTCCGTCTCGCACGTTTGTAGTCCGAATGTGCGGAATCACATCGTATCTTGCAAGCAGGAGTTCGGCAGGGGGTCGGACATGTACTCAATCCTGGAGGTGAAACGAATGACTGGATATGACTACATCCAAGGTAGCAGGTTTCCAGGGCAAGGCAGCGAATCCGATCGTTGTTACATTTTCAAAATGTCGACGTGTGGGCCTGGGAGTGGAGTCGACTTGGTCACTCGCATGACAACTGGAAACTTGTCGAATGCTTGGGTGATGTTTGATCACATCAAGCGAATTACAAACCATCAGTGGGTGACTATGGGTGCGCATGTTTATGACTATCACTCCAAGAGGCTCATGACGATTGCAATCTGCGAGATGAAAGGGGAGGACACACAGTCCGAATGCATCTGTGGGAGGCATAAACCAGCAGATGGCAAGGGCGGGATTGCCAGAGCCCAATTTCAGGGGATTCATGGCAGACAACGCTCAGGCCAACTGGGCAGCGGTGCGGCGTGTGTACGGTGAGGACCCCAATGTTCCAATGGAGGGGAAAGAGAGATCCTGTGGATTCCATTGGATGCAGAGTCTATCCCACTACACTACCAAATTTGTTGCAATCTCATTCCAGGCTGAACACCGTGTCCTTTGTACGGCGTGGAAGGATGCACCCACATTTGATGACGCGGAGGTTAAGTTTGCTATCATCGAGGCTTGGTGGAACACGTCAGGTGCAGTGGAGACAACCAATCTGGGAGCATTGCACAGCTGGTTGGGGTGGTGGCATTTTCGGTATCGACAGTTCGGACAGTACATGCGGGAGGTAGGCTGCTGTCAATTTCGTTCATTTGTCTTTCTGTTACGGACATTTCGATTGGTCCCTCACCATTGTTTGTGTCCTTCTAGGAGCGGTGCTTGGATTCCGACACGGACATGCCGAACACGAATATGGCAGAATCGGTCCACTCCTCCTGGCGAGCGTCTTCTGCCGCACATCTGGTGGACGTAGTGACGGCCACAACGGAGGACATCGACAGAGCAATCATGCAGCAAGCCACGTACTACAAGTTCCTGAGCGGCAAACAATGGGGCTTTGGGCCGGACAGGGAGGAATTGTTGGTACGAACAGCTTCGAGGTCCAAGAATCCAGTGAAATGGGCGACAGCATTGCGAGAGAAGATCAAAGGGACGCCTCTGCACCGCAGAGGTGAACACCTAGAGGGGGACGTCCGGACTCGCCCTGTCAGGCGGAGGATTGAAGAGGAACCCGGGTGCGAAGAGGATTCCTGGAGATCCGACAGGAACATTCGACAGCACCTCGAGGTCCCGTCATGTTGCCGCACAATGTGTCTTCCAGCAGTGGAAGCCCAAGAAATTCCAGATCGCCGTCGCCTTCAACCGGGGATTTCGTGCAAAAAATTCCCACCGCTCCCTTGCCCCACATTCCGCCCGCTGTTATGCAGTATGGCCAAGCCATTGTGGAGACGACTGTGTCTGCATCACAGTGGAGAATTGCTCGCACAAAGCCGTCGTTTCGAGGAAGGTGTTCCGCAATTCGTGTGGATACACGGCAACGTTGTTTAGAGATGATAAGGAGGAATCCAGATGGGGCTGTCCTTGCTCCTACTTTTACAGGAAGATTTGTCCATGCAAAGTTTGCGGAGGCGACAACCACCCAGTTCTGGTTCTGCAGGCACGACATTATGACTTGCGTGTATGGAAAGCCCAAGTACGGCATACAAACAATGCCAGAGGCTCCCCCGGTGTGGCCGGTGGAACCAGGCTGCGATCTGAGTCAGGTTGAGGCCGACGCCCTTACCGCCGCAGGATTTCGGATGGTGCAGCGCACTGACGTCCCCAGAGAACCATTTCCGCTTCCACAGCCTCCACCACCGACCCCTGTGAGAGCAAGAACAATGGGACACGACAGCTCTAAGCATCCTACACACCGTTGGGGGAAACCGAAGAGGCGGCGACCTCCCTCAAAAGTGAACGAGACAAGGATGGGGAATGCACTTCGGATGAACTGTACAATCCAGAGCTCGACAGAAGTGCCCCCACCAGGATTCGGGCGTGTGTATCAGATGGCCACGGCGGGCTCAGCTGTTCGCAATGAGGTGTACACCATCACCATTTCAGAATTACCCACCTGCAATTGCACCGACTTCCAGATCATGGCGAACAAGGGGGCATCATACTGCCCTTGCAAGCATTTGTACTACGTGTACCTAAAGAGACTCCGTTGTAATTCCACAACTCATCACTTCATACATGCACCAGGGTTGAGCCCCCAGGAGGTTCACACTCTTCTGAATATGGATCCAGGGGACCAGTGAGCTTGGCTTGCGGTCCCAATACAATGGTACGCCCATCCTTTTCGGATAGTAGAACTGTACTGCTGCCAGTACCTCAGACTCTGGCCACAGAAAGGTCCGACATATGTCTTGCCTACCAGTAACCTGTTTTGCTCGAACTAAGATATTACTATATCGTTCACTTGCTTCCACGTGCATGTATTTTTGTATGTTGGAGGGTTCATGTTTTTCTGCTTTCCGAAAACTTGCTTTCCTCATTCGACCTCCGACAAGGAAATGCGGCGCCGCATTTCCAAGTATCGTCGTAGGTACTGGCAGAGGCGGCCTTCGCCAACACCAAACCGCTCCGAAATTTCGCACGTGCGAACCCTAATGCGGCACCTTATTTCCCAGTTCAGTTGCAAACCTTTCCCGCCGAATACCCGAAGAAGACAGAATTGTGAAGTACTGGACTGTATTGGTGCAGACTCCATTGGTTCAATCGCGGCAAAAGGGTCAGCTTCATTCCAATGTTAAGGCATGTAAAACCGCGGAATACTCTATACAGGCCAGTATGCGACATCCTTTTGCAGTGGTATACTGGAATTCACGTTGCACGGTCACTTATTTCCATGAGCGGATCTAAAAAACCATGAGCGGAATTGTTACTGACGACATATCTTCGCCGCATTACATGATCTGGAACGTCCAAAAACGGCAAGGTCAAATAAAAAACTATTATTTTAATACTTGTTTAATCTGCCGCATTTCCAAATTTGGAGGAGTCCGCTCATGAAATCCGCGTATCTTAGACTTCGGCTCACCGCTCATGCGGCTCATGCGGCTCATGGCTCATGGCTCATGGTTTCTGCTCATGAAATAGTAAACCTCCCGTGGGAGATATTGGTGCCGATGCCACTACTGGTCGCGTTGTGCCTCGAGTAATGGAGACGTAGTCAGGTGACCAATAGATCCTCCACTCCTCAATCTCTGCTTCATGTCCTCGCGTGAACTCGTGGTAATCATCCATAGGCGGGCCTTCCAAATGCTGGAACAATCCCTTCCACGCCATGAATGGGGTGAACAGTTGTGGATTGCGCATCTACTGCAAATCACACCAGCTGTCGAACTCCTGGATAAAGTCATCCAGCTCGATTGTGCCCAAAACTCCAGAGTACCTACGAGGCCCCTTGGTAGCTCCATACATCTCCTCCATGTCGTCCCACAACAATGGCGAAAGAAACTGCACACCTGTTGATGAAGCCTCCGAGTCTGTGTCAGACTCTGCACTAATTGAGGGTGGAGGTGAAGGTGGTCTGAACCGAACACCTCGTCTTGTGAACCCACTCTCACTGCTACTGCCTGTAGCCGTACTCCTCTCAAAACCTTTGGGTAAGTCCGTGATGACACTCACAACCCGCACCTCCCCCACGTGACACTATAAGGCTCTAGTACTAATTCTAATAGTGACACGGGTGGGCACCTGTTGAAATTTAAGGGTCATATCCCAGTGGCTCAGGGCACCTGCACCTACATCCACCGCAAGAACTCCTATGGTTGGCTGGTCATCAACCCAGTCTCACCATAGAAGAAACATTGGTGGTCTTGCTGGTCATCACTCTAGCCTCACCACCAACAACATACTCTAGGATTGACCGGTGATCAAATCCGGCCCAATCCCTATGAAAGCAAGCGCCCACATAAAACCAACATGGCGCACAGTCAAGCATGCAGGCGTTGGGGGGGATCCAAACACAAGAAATCAAAACATCAACACCCCCACACCAAAATCCATCTGCAGTGCTGATCCTGCAAAACATCCCAGCCCAAAACCCCGGACTGACTGGCCTCCACCAAGAGAGACTTTGGCAACTACAAGTACAAAGTAATGAAAATAGTAAAAAGAGGGAGGGGAAGAATAGAGGCCCGACCAAGCAAGATCTAATCCCGATCTATGCTATCAACTGCCAGACTTCTCTCAAAGTGCCTCGCTCTGCATGATGGTAAGGTGTAGGAGGTATATCTATGTCCAGAAACCTGTTACTAACCTTATCCCAAGCTACAGTAGCTCGCTCTAACCAACCCTCCTCCTCTCTCTGCCAGGTAGAGACAAAGCAATACTCCCATATCTCCCGCTCACTGAACACTAAAGAAAATAAAGGTAGGGTCTGATAGTCTCTCAACTCGAAAGCTTTGAGACGGTTGTGGGTGTCCTCATTGCGAATGATTGCATCTCCTTCAAGCAGAACAAACTTCTCATTGCTAATGAACCCCCGCTCGTGGTTGCCTCGTGTAGAGCGTGTTTGGCTGCAACCATGTCTGATTGCATAAACTTGTGTAGCTCCTGCTCCTCTGCTCCAGTACACCACGGCCTTGTGGCTGAACACCTTGGTCCCCGGGGCTGTCTTTGGCTATGTTCCAAGCCTAGCTTCCACCCACTTTGGTATTTCACCTACAGCTGCAGAACTGCTTGCTCCAACAGAGTTCTGACTGTCCAAAGCAATATTGAGGCCCTCAACGCCAACTACAACAGTTTGTTGTCTATTGCTAATGCCAGACTCCCAGTATGCAATCAACTCGTCCAACTGCTCTCCACTCAAATCAGTCTGAGTTCCTTGAGAAACATAAATCTTGTCCCCTTGTGTGCACAGGCTAAGAGAAGAGACCTAGTTGGCAAGTTGTGACACAAACGAAGGTACATCAACACATACATCAAAATGTAGAGTTTTACCTTTTAGTTTATATATAAGCTCTGGTGACCGGAAGAAGAGCCCAATGAAAGAACCCTCAATTCCCAAGGTCATAAAGTAACAATCAGGAAAGAATCTTATATCAGACTTTTAGTGTTTGCCCACCCCTTGTTTTGGGTAAAACATGTGTACAAAACCAAAGGGGGCAAGTATTGGGACTTAGGTAATGAAGTCTGGCAGGGGTTTACCACCTGGTATTCAGACAAAACATCTACCAGCAGCATATCAGAATTGGGTATTTTTTATGGTGTTATAAAGAGCAAAGCCATAACGAGGAGAAACATAGAAACATTTGAGCCAAAGAAAAGGAACTCATTCGTATCATAAGGTATCTAAATCTGACATAAGGCATCGGCTACAGGGGACCGGCAAACAAGAGTAATGTGCACTGACCGGATCATGTATAAGGTGTACACGTCTCCACACCATGGTCATGGCGGGAGAGGAGGCTGATATCTCATGGCTTTGGCCTTCCCATTGCCTTGGGTTCATCATTTCAATCAGGAACATATTTGATAACCTTTTGTCATGCTCAGACCAAGGTGTTAGTAAATCAAACATAAAACTGAAAACAGAAGGGAGATTGGTTGATAATGTGTACAAGAACCACCAAGTACACTAGTCTAAATCAGAGAGGGAAGATACTTATGTCTTGTCGAGACATGGACAAAGACCTGACGAGGTCATTGTAAAATTTACGACAAATCAGCCTCATCACCTTCCATAGGCAGTATCTTACCTGATAAAAACTCATGTCATCTTCCTTAAAACACATGAAAAAAAAAAAATTAGGGTGGGAGGGTGGGATTTCCAAGACAACCATCGCCCTAGATTCAGATGTCATTCATCATTGAAGGAGTCTTGTTTTTCTTATAAAACAATCGGGACAAACACCACCTTTGGTACATACCAGATCAACATAAACACTTGCGCCTTTGAGAATGAGTTGCAGATGTTGCAATTCCAAGAGCCCAGCCTGATAATGTAGACCAGCCAGCATGCTATGTCTATGTTCCACGAATGCACAAAGGTCTGGATCTGGTTTTCCAATCATCGATCTCCAAAACTCAATCAGAGTGGAGTGCTACAATGAGCATAATCAGAACTTTATAGACAACACCAGCTCAGAGGGTATTCCAAAAGGCTAGTTTGATAAGTTAAAACCAGCCCCTATGTATTTTGAAAAAGCCCAACAAGACCACTGCTTGGTATTCTTCCAAGTCAAGTACAGCTTGGTACTTTCCAAGTTAACATAGTAAAACTGAACCTGTTTCAAATTCAAAGGATGGTTCGCAACCTTAAAACAGGTGTTATGTAATCTGAAAAGCCCATCACGCCAGCTGCTTGGTAATCTCCAAGTTAGAACAGTGTAACCAGGGCTGTTTTAAATTTAGAACTCTGACCTCAATGTTCAAAAAGTATCGCTTGGTACTTACCGTGTTAAATCAGCATAAGAAGGCCTATCTTAAGCATCATTGGATAGCCTTATAAGGTCTGGAGATGGTACTCCAGCACCATATCAAAATGCACCCGAAGCTCAGACTGGTATCATGCCAGAAAACTGATTTACAATCAGGTTGAAAACCCCACTAATATGGTGCCAAAGTTCAGACTGGTATCATACCTGAAAACTGACTTATAATTAGGTTGAGAGGCCGAATCGTATCAGATGCCCCACTGAAGCAGTATGTAGCGTCAATCGTCACCATCGCCAAGTCCTTTGATCATCTGCAAACTGAAAAAATACACATCCAGTGAAGACCCTCACCTGTGCCCGTCCCAAATACCACCACATCAAGATGTGTGTGAGTGAGGATGCACGAGGTGAGTAGCAGGTCTTCACAGTTGCTATCCATGTCCAACATGCATTCTACAGTGAGCAAATTGATCAAAAGTAAAACATAGATGCGACACCACAAAGAACTTTAATCGTTTGTGGAGTGGGACGCTGCGGCATTCAACACCTGAATCTCAAGAGATCACAGCAGAATGCAACAAATTGGGATGCTTGAGGACAAATTGCATATTTTACAAAGTGCATGATACTTCCCCCATCACCTTATGAGCGCCGCTGCTTCACGAATAAGAAAGATTGCAGGCAAACACAGCAGTAGGTCATTTGCCAGTGCGGGAAATGGAAGAGTCTGCCGCCATCGCGCAAGAAAAAACAAAATGCACGCGCATCGTGATGCTGGAGCACTCGGCTCAGCCGCCATCGCCATCCTCCAGAGAAAACAAGCACGAGTATCGTGCCGTGCTTAGGGCAGAGAGGCGGTTAGCAAACCATCCCGCGATTTCATCCACTGGGATGAAATTTCGCACTTCATTGGAGTTACATCCTCTTAGGTTTACATCCGTTAGGGTAACATCCAGGATGGATGTAATCCATCATGGATGAAAAATTGCAGGCTACATCCTTGGTGGTAAGGCTCAAGACAATAATTCATCCAGTTAGGGATTATACCTGGCATATTTTTCATCCGGTATGGATGAAATTCAAAACATATTCCATTAGGGATTAGAAAGAAGGTATTTCCAAACCAGGTAGGCTCAGGAAAAAAATTGTTAATCCCAAACAGATAATTGGAGAGAGGGAGAGAGGGGGCGCCCACCATCCAACCCCTGGTATGGCAGTCCCTTATGGAGTGAGTGTGGTATGCACTCACCCCGTAAGGGAGTGCATACCAGACCCTACAATGTAGTTCTGTCCTTGGACTTGAATACCAAAAAGATAAAAGGTCTATATTCTCTCTGCCCTCAGATCACGAGTGAACATTGGCATAGCATAAATCAAACTTGGCAAGAATATAGAGTCATGCGTTTTCCGTCTTACCTCTTATCTTGTCAACAAGCTCTTGTAAAGAAGTAGAGACCAAAGAAGAATCTCCGTGCGATATAGTTTTATCTTTGGTTAAAAAGCTACAGTCTCTGCTTCCCAAGTCAAGAGAAAATTATATGGACAAAACATTCATATAGCTGGGCACGCAAGAGTTCATGAATTACAGGTGTTCTTCAACCGATGGCAGTAAATTACTGCACATTTTTCCACCATATCAGCCAACTTTATGGTTAGAACCGTTTTTCCAAAGGTATGAATAAGAACTTGTGTTCTTCAGCCAGTGGCAGTAGTCTACTGCCCGTGATTCACAACATGAACATGTGAATAAAATCATTGGCAGCAATCTGCTGCCCATCTTTTCACCATATCAGCCAGCTTTATGGTTTTAAAACCAGATTTCCTTAAGGCATGAAAAAGGACATATCACGTTACACCTGGGCATTTTTTTAGTGGTGCTATAAAGAACAAACCCACATCCAGGAGAAGTATTAAAGCCCACGAGTAGGGAAGGCTTTTCATCATAAGGGATCTGATGTCATGTAGAAGGTGTACACACATACTCTAACAGGCCTTTTTACCCGGGCCTAGCTCATAATATCAGTATGCAAGAAACCCTTAGATGTTCTTCAAGTAATATCAACAATGTCTTTCTCTCGTTGTCCAATCCGCCAACAAATTTTTGGATCATCGTACCTTATGAGGGATTTGTTGCTCCACACTATTGTTATGGAGGTATAGGGGCTGATACCCCATGGCTTTCCATTAAAGGTGTTAGTACATCATAGTAAGAAAACTGGAAAATGGCAGGTGAGAGAGAGAGAGAGAGAGAGAGAGAGAGAGAGAGAGAGAGAGAGAGAGAGAGAGAGAGAGAGAGAGAGAGTGTGTGTGTACAGAAACCACTGAGTACACTGGTCAAGAATAGAGAGGGAAGATACTATGTCTTGTCGGGACATGGACAAGACCAAACAAGGTCTTTGTCAAATCAACGACAAATCAGCCTCATAACAAGGCACTATCTAACTTCACCTTCCATAGGCAGTATCTTACCTGATAAAAACTCATGTCATCTTCCTTAAAACACATGAAAAAAAAAATTAGGGTGGGAGGGTGGGATTTCCAAGACAACCATCGCCCTAGATTCAGATGTCATTCATCATTGAAGGAGTCTTGTTTTTCTTATAAAACAATCGGGACAAACACCACCTTTGGTACATACCAGATCAACATAAACACTTGCGCCTTTGAGAATGAGTTGCAGGTGTTGCAATTCCAAGAGCCCAGCCTGATAATGTAGACCAGCCAGCATGTTATGTCTATGTTCCACGAATGCACAAAGGTCTGGATCTGGTTTTCCAATCATCGATCTCCAAAACTCAATCAGAGTGGAGTGCTACAATGAGCATAATCAGAACTTTATAGACAACACTAGCTCAAAGGGTATTCCAAAAGGCTAGTTTGATAAGTTAAAACCAGCCCCTATGTATTTTGAAAAAGCCCAATAAGACCACTGCTTGGTATTCTTCCAAGTCAAGTACAGCTTGGTACTTTCCAAGTTAACATAGTAAAACTGAACCTGATTCAAATTCAAAGGATGGTTCGCAACCTTAAAACATGTGTTATGTAATCTGAAAAGCCCATCACGCCAGCTGCTTGGTAATCTCCAAGTTAGAACAGTGTAACCAGGGCTGTTTTAAATTTAGAACTCTGACCTCAATGTTCAAAAAGTATCGCTTGGTACTTACCGTGTTAAATCAGCATAAGAAGGCCTATCTTAAGCATCATTGGATAGCCTTATAAGGTCTGGAGATGGTACTCCAGCACCATATCAAAATGCACCCGAAGCTCAGACTGGTATCATGCCAGAAAACTGATTTACAATCAGGTTGAAAACCCCACTAATATGGTGCCAAAGTTCAGACTGGTATCATACCTGAAAACTGACTTATAATTAGGTTGAGAGGCCGAATCGTATCAGATGCCCCACTGAAGCAGTATGTAGCGTCAATCGTCACCATCGCCAAGTCCTTTGATCATCTGCAAACTGAAAAAATACACATCCAGTGAAGACCCTCACCTGTGCCCGTCCCAAAAACCACCACATCAAGATGTGTGTTAGTGAGGATGCACGAGGTGAGTAGCAGGTCTTCACAGTTGCTATCCATGTCCAACATGCATTCTACAGTGAGCAAATTGATCAAAAGTAAAACATAGATGCGACACCACAAAGAACTTTAATCGTTTGTGGAGTGGGACGCTGCGGCATTCAACACCTGAATCTCAAGAGATCACAGCAGAATGCAACAAATTGGGATGCTTGAGGACAAATTGCATATTTTACAAAGTGCATGATACTTCCCCCATCACCTTATGAGCGCCGCTGCTTCACGAATAAGAAAGATTGCAGGCAAACACAGCAGTAGGTCATTTGCCAGTGCGGGAAATGGAAGAGTCTGCCGCCATCGCGCAAGAAAAAACAAAATGCACGCGCATCGTGATGCTGGAGCACTCGGCTCAGCCGCCATCGCCATCCTCCAGAGAAAACAAGCACGAGTATCGTGCCGTGCTTAGGGCAGAGAGGCGGTTAGCAAACCATCCCGCGATTTCATCCACTGGGATGAAATTTTGCACTTCATTGGAGTTACATCCTCTTAGGTTTACATCCGTTAGGGTAACATCCAGGATGGATGTAATCCATCATGGATGAAAAATTGCAGGCTACATCCTTGGTGGTAAGGCTCAAGACAATAATTCATCCAGTTAGGGATTATACCTGGCATATTTTTCATCCGGTATGGATGAAATTCAAAACATATTCCATTAGGGATTAGAAAGAAGGTATTTCCAAACCAGGTAGGCTCAGGAAAAAAATTGTTAATCCCAAACAGATAATTGGAGAGAGGGAGAGAGGGGCGCCCACCATCCAACCCCTGGTATGGCAGTCCCTTATGGAGTGAGTGTGGTATGCACTCACCCCGTAAGGAGTGCATACCAGACCCTACAATGTAGTTCTGTCCTTGGACTTGAATACCAAAAAGATAAAAGGTCTACATTCTCTCTGCCCTCAGATCACGAGTGAACATTGACATAGCATAAATCAAACTTGGCAAGAATATAGAGTCATGCGTTTTCCGTCTTACCTCTTATCTTGTCAACAAGCTCTTGTAAAGAAGTAGAGACCAAGGAAGAGATGTAGTTTTATCTTTGGTTAAAAAGCTACAGTCTCTGCTTCCCAAGTCAAGAGAAAATTATATGGACAAAACATTCATATAGCTGGGCACGCAAGAGTTCATGAATTACAGGTGTTCTTCAACCGATGGCAGTAAATTACTGCACATTTTTCCACCATATCAGCCAACTTTATGGTTAGAACCGTTTTTCCAAAGGTATGAATAAGAACTTGTGTTCTTCAGCCAGTGGCAGTAGTCTACTGCCCGTGATTCACAACATGAACATGTGAATAAAATCATTGGCAGCAATCTGCTGCCCGTCTTTTCACCATATCAGCCAGCTTTATGGTTTTAAAACCAGATTTCCTTAAGGCATGAAAAAGGACATATCACGTTACACCTGGGCATTTTTTTAGTGGTGCTATAAAGAGCAAACCCACATCCAGGAGAAGTATTAAAGCCCACGAGTAGGGAAGGCTTTTCATCATAAGGGATCTGATGTCATGTAGAAGGTGTACACACATACTCTAACAGGCCTTTTTACCCGGGCCTAGCTCATAATATCAGTATGCAAGAAACCCTTAGATGTTCTTCAAGTAATATCAACAATGTCTTTCTCTCGTTGTCCAATCCGCCAACAAATTTTTGGATCATCGTACCTTATGAGGGATTTGTTGCTCCACACTATTGTTATGGAGGTATAGGGGGCTGATACCCCATGGCTTTCCATTAAAGGTGTTAGTACATCATAGTAAGAAAACTGGAAAATGGCAGGTGAGAGAGAGAGAGAGAGAGGGAGAGAGAGAGAGAGTGTACAGAAACCACTGAGTACACTGGTCAAGAATAGAGAGGGAAGATACTATGTCTTGTCGGGACATGGACAAGACCAAACAAGGTCTTTGTCAAATCAACGACAAATCAGCCTCATAACAAGGCACTATCTAACTTCACCTTCCATAGGCAGTATCTTACCTGATAAAAACTCATGTCATCTTCCTTAAAACACATGAAAAAAAAAATTAGGGTGGGAGGGTGGGATTTCCAAGACAACCATCGCCCTAGATTCAGATGTCATTCATCATTGAAGGAGTCTTGTTTTTCTTATAAAACAATCGGGACAAACACCACCTTTGGTACATACCAGATCAACATAAACACTTGCGCCTTTGAGAATGAGTTGCAGGTGTTGCAATTCCAAGAGCCCAGCCTGATAATGTAGACCAGCCAGCATGTTATGTCTATGTTCCACGAATGCACAAAGGTCTGGATCTGGTTTTCCAATCATCGATCTCCAAAACTCAATCAGAGTGGAGTGCTACAATGAGCATAATCAGAACTTTATAGACAACACTAGCTCAAAGGGTATTCCAAAAGGCTAGTTTGATAAGTTAAAACCAGCCCCTATGTATTTTGAAAAAGCCCAATAAGACCACTGCTTGGTATTCTTCCAAGTCAAGTACAGCTTGGTACTTTCCAAGTTAACATAGTAAAACTGAACCTGATTCAAATTCAAAGGATGGTTCGCAACCTTAAAACATGTGTTATGTAATCTGAAAAGCCCATCACGCCAGCTGCTTGGTAATCTCCAAGTTAGAACAGTGTAACCAGGGCTGTTTTAAATTTAGAACTCTGACCTCAATGTTCAAAAAGTATCGCTTGGTACTTACCGTGTTAAATCAGCATAAGAAGGCCTATCTTAAGCATCATTGGATAGCCTTATAAGGTCTGGAGATGGTACTCCAGCACCATATCAAAATGCACCCGAAGCTCAGACTGGTATCATGCCAGAAAACTGATTTACAATCAGGTTGAAAACCCCACTAATATGGTGCCAAAGTTCAGACTGGTATCATACCTGAAAACTGACTTATAATCAGGTTACAACCCATAAAAACCAAAAAGGATTAAGGTTGACAGGCCGAATCGTATCAGATGCCCCACTGAAGCAGTATGTAGCGTCAATCGTCACCATCGCCAAGTCCTTTGATCATCTGCAAACTGAAAAAATACACATCCAGTGAAGACCCTCACCTGTGCCCGTCCCAAAAACCACCACATCAAGATGTGTGTTAGTGAGGATGCACGAGGTGAGTAGCAGGTCTTCACAGTTGCTATCCATGTCCAACATGCATTCTACAGTGAGCAAATTGATAAAAAATGGGTGAGTTCAGGGCTATGGGCACAAGATGATTATGAGGGTGAGTGTAGCGACTGGATGTCGCAGTGAGTGTTCTATTGGGTGACATGTCTTCCTGTGTTGAATGTGATGTAGTAGATAGTGGGAGGGTGTGAAAGGGGGGGGGGAGAGGAGTGGGTTAGACAGGCGGGTTGCAGTAGGGGTTATAAGTGGATAGCAAATGGGGGTAGATATGTGTGGAGAGCCTTTGGGTGGGTGGGAAGAGGTGTGTAGAAGGGGCAGTCAGGGGTGGGGGATGGCTAGGCAATGGATTCTGGTAATTAGTACAATGTCTGTGTCAAGGGAGAGCCAAATTTGTACGCAGGTGAGGAATTGCGTAGATTGAGAATTAGGATTAGAGGGGGAGGGGCGGTGGGTGTGGTACCAGAGTTGGGAATCTGGGTGTGGAGAGTTGGATGGGGTTTTGTGGCATGAGGTCATAGCATAGCTTTGAGGGTGGCCGAGTAGAGAGGGGTGTGGTTGAGATTGAGAAGGGCTTGCGGGCCTGATGGTGGGTAGTGTGGAGGTGGGGGTTGTGGTTGAGTAGGTAGCCGAGGGAGGTAGTGCAGCAGGTTCTCTTGCCAGTGGGCACTGATACTGGGTAAGTGACTGGCGGAATTGGGATGGAAAATTTAGGGTGAGCTGGTATTGGAAACGTAGATGCAGTGAGTGGGCATTTGTGAGGGTGATAAAGTGGAGTGGGTGGAGTGGGGGATATCAATAATAAAATGGTAAGTTGATAATTGAGATGGTCATTGGCAGCTTTGTAATAGAGTAAAGCTCGTAGGCCTGTGGAAAAGTAGCAAGATAATTTTACAAAAAATAGGGGGGGAGTGAGGAGTGGGGGGTGTGAGAGCACAAATTACAGAGCCTGAATAATTCAGCGTGCGTACATGGCAACGAGCTATCAGCATGGTGTCGAGTTGTAGAATTATTGACCTAGCAATTGCACAGTGCATGAGGGTAACTAGGAGGGGAGCATTGTATAGGATGTTGGGCAGCAACTCGATGGAGTGTTTGAATGTAGCTGTAGAGTGGTAGTTGGCAAGTTGGTCCAGTGAGCCTTGGGGAAGCTGCTTCTGTGTATGCAGGCAGATATCTTGAGCAGATAGCTGGGGTAAGCAGCGATCATGCATTCTGGTACCAGCCCGAGTGGAGGGTGACATCTGCGCAAGAAGGGAAAAAGCAGAACTGTGAGATGGTAGAATTGCATTGGGAGGGATGCATGCCGAGTGCAATGAAAATCACAACGTGGGCATGAGAGGCAGGGTGCTGGTAGATGGAGCAGCAGGGGGGTGTGAGAGTTAACATTAATGGGGATAGTAGACAATAAGCAGATAATTGAGGACCAAGGGGGTAGGGGAGGTCATAGTCCGAGTGAAGTAGAATGGGGGCATCAATAATAGAGTAGAACATGAAGGGCCCGCTGGTAGGAAGAGTGGGGGGGTAGCCCCAAACACAGAGAGGGGGGAAGCAGTGGGGGAAGTACCTGTGAAGTTGGGGGTTGTAATCACGTTCGTCCCTGTACCTGGATTGATTGATGGATGGAGCCAGTGTTGTGGTTTGGGGGTCAGTGTTGAATTGGTGCCACAGCCTGCTGTGCAGCCTGCAGCTACAAGGCTGGTTTGATATAAGGGCTATGACCTGCATCACAGAGAGAGGGGGCTGGGGGGGGGAGACCAGATGACTAATGTCGGGGTTGTCTGGTAGAGGAAATTTGGAGGTTAGCAAGAAAACAACAAAGATATCAGGCAGCAGGGAGGAGGAGTACGAGGGGGGGGGGGGGGGGGGGCTGAACGGACCTGTGGCAAGTGCTCAACAAACCTTAAGAGTATGTCTGAGTAGTCTTGGGGGTGGGCCTGGGGGGCACTGCAGATGTGCTGACAGGTTCGTTCTGAATTGGAGAGTGGTGTTGCAGATTGGCTACCGGCGGGGTGTCAACTGGCCAGGGTCTGGCCACTGGTGGAGAAGGGGGGTAGTACGTAGCTCCCGTCGATACTGGAGGGTGGACGATATGCTCCCGATCGCTGATGGTGGCCCGAATCGAGGAGAGAGCTCGAGTGGGGTCGGTGGCGCTAGGTAGTACCCATACGGGCCACGGTCCTTGAGATGCCCGAACGCCGGGGGGTAGGTCGGGTATTGAGACCAGTACTGAGAGAGGTGCAGAATAGTAACAGAGGCCCGATGTAGAATCAAATGCGTGGCGATAGTCATGTAGAAACGCCTCGGCGAGGCCTGGATGTTGTGAAGCCAGTAGTGGGCGAACATGTGCTGAGACGCCTGGATTGTATGGGCTTTGTAGGGAGCATTGTAGGAGACGCGCCTTCTCATGTGAAAACAATACATATGTTGCTTAAGAACATGATAATGAAAAGACAACTGTTGCAGAGGTCTCTGAGTGTGAGAGAGGAACCGGTTGACAGCGATTGAAGGAGTGCGAGTAGCGTTGGGTAATGAAGAATACAGCTGATATGGAGGCTGATAGATCATGCCGCGCACACCTTCTTTCCCAGAGAGACGTAGTTCGCAAGAACCTTGAGAGAGCTGGGAGGCGAAGTAGTACTTGGAATCATTTGCTGTAAAGCTCAAAAGAAGCGCAAGAAGGAGCCGGTATAGGGTATGCTTGAGCCTGAGATCCGCGCGGTGTAGAGGCCATAGAGTAGCAACGATCCATGGCGGCGGGCGCAGCTAAAATAGCAAAGAGGCCAGAGTAGCGGAGGCGCTAAAAACATTTCCAAAATGAGCAGGGGGCGGGAGGAAGATATCAGATCCCTAAAAGATAGTCGTAACTAACAGAAGATGGAGAGTCTAGCGGGGAGGCGGAGCTCCGCCCCCACGAGCGAGGACACGGAGAGGCAAAAAAAAAGGCTTGACATTGGTACCATTAGTGGGGTTTGATGCTGGGGACAATGGACACTCACTAGCCAAATGGCCATGGACTTGGCAAGTAGCACACCACATATTGGTTCTCTGGTTATTGCGTTTTGGTCGTCCTTCCCTCTTGGAGGCCAATTATACGGAGAGCTCCTCCATCCGTTTAGTCAATGCGGCGATCTGTCCTTCCTGTGGGTCCATTGTTGTCCCGACTGGTAATTGATTCTATAAAGAAGTAGGGGGCGTACAGCCCCACAGTATTTTGAGTTTGAGGTGGTGCTGCGGCCAATGGCACAGAAGCAGAAGCTTGCGGAGACCAAGTATTGGTATCAAACATGGATGTGGGTGCAACCATGTAAGTGGTCACATTTATAGTCTTCCACAACTTAGCTCGATTCAGAGCCGCTTCAAGAGGGTGTACCTTCTTTAACAAATCGTTTCAATTCTTGGGGGATCAATCCCTTCCATAAAAAGCCCATCTGCATATGATCAGGAATATTATGGTTATTCCATTGTCGAAGAATATCCTTCAACCGTCCTACCAAGGAATCGACCGATTCCCCTGCCACCATTTGAATTTTAGTCAATTGTTCACGCAGAGGATCGGTAAAACCCAAAGGCCGGAATTGAGTTAGAAAGGCAGTTTCAACGTCATCCAATCACCATGAGGCCGGCGATCATACCACTGGAACGCCAATTCAAGCAAGGTAGCGGGAAACATCGTCCGCCACCAGTCTTCTGTCCGAGTATTATTAGCAATACAAGCCGTCATAAACTGAGCAAGATGGCGATCAGGATCAGATCCCTGAAGACCCATAAACGTTGGAATTCCTCAGTAGTTTTTTCTTTTTCTTTTTCTTATTTGCTCTTATAATTATAGTGTTAGTTCTAGTTGATGGTAATTATGCATTACAGCCATTTTGTATGTTTTCTTTTATCCCATGGTGTTTAATTGGTGTGCTTTTTTTTTGGGTTTCTTTGGGCTTCTTTCATGTTAACGTTAATTTCTTTGTCCTTTGTGATTTATCTCACATGATAATGAAGAACTATTAGAATGCATGTTTTGTTTTACAAAAATATATGTAAAACTATACATATGAATGCTTTAGGATTTCTTGGAATTGATATGTTGCAGTGCATTTCAAATCCATGGGCAAGAATTCGGAAAAAGACGCCTGGAAAGAGGAGGAAACAACCGGAACCCAATCCCTAGCGTTCAAGTGCACGGAAGAAATCTGGTTCGAAACCTCAGCCTCCCACTACTTTGCCTGCTCCTACATCTACTGAGCCTGACAGTTCAAGGGGCCCCCCCTCCCCAGCCTATACATGTTGATGCCCCAATCTTGGGCGAAGCCCGTGTTGCGCTTGTTTCTGATCCTATGCCCCATAATACTCATACTGTCGAATCCTCTTTCGTTGGGCCTACAGTTAGTACACCTAGGCTTACAACGTCCTTACAGTCTCCTTCCTTAGAAGCATTTATGCGGGTAATATAAAGATTATTCAAGATGGTCCTAGGAAGGGCCAACTTGATATTCTGGATGGCCCTTCTCCATCCACTGAGGTTAGGAATGTTATGACACGTCAATGGAATGAACTGATCAAGGCACAAAAAAGAGAGAGAGGGCGGAGAGGGGTCTGATCAGGGGTGGGGAAGTAGGGTAGAAGGACATGCCATGTGAAAGATTTGGGAGTTCTTCATGGCATGATCCATCTCTTGCATCCCAAGCCTCTCCCTCTCATGTCCATGATGCCTCCATTGGTGGCCAGTCCTCGGCCAAGAAGGGCCTCGCATTTGGCCTCCTCACTGGTGCAACCTTGGCCAATGGCAGTTGGACTCTAGCCTCTCCTGAAGAGAAATCACAACTCATGGCATCTTTGGCGGCAATGGGGGTTCCATTGCCATCAACGGGGACGTTTTTGGCATCAGACGAGGTGCCCTCAGTGCCTGCAGTAGCGACCGACATGGCCACCGTGCACTCATAGCATCATGAGGCTACTTCATCAAAACCCAAAACGGGCCTTGGCCCTTACGGGTTAAGGGTTGGGTTGAAAATCGCTTTATCTGATGTTTTGCACACGACACATGGAAGAGATGCCTTCCCTACAAAAGCCATGTTATCTCCTTTGTGGTTTCTTTTTGCATTCATTCAACTAGGTGATAGCAATATAGGAACCAGCAGCAGTGCTGGTTACCCCCACGCAGCTCAGACACAGACTTTAGTCATACAGTGCATTATGTTGAATCTTGTGAATGTGAATGCCGAAAACTCTGATCTTGCCTTGGAAGGCCTTTCAATCCATCACTTAAAGGCCCCAAGTCTCAAGTTCACTAACCTATTTAGAAAATCTGTAAACTGTAGCAGGCAATTCGATATAACCATTGGATGCTTGGAATGGCCACTTTTGATTCAACTCCCAGATTATCTCCTATGTTGCTTAGCCACTACTTTGCTCCCTTTGTTTGCCACACGAGCTTCAAACAGCCTTAACAAAAAGCACAACTTCCTCATAATTTTAAGGATAGCTGCCAAGAGGGAAGAGAGGGTTCAAATTGAACGAATTTATTAATGGTTTAACAACCTCAAAACATTAAAACCAATGACATCTTCTCTCAAAGAATGGCCAAAAAATTGAACCCACAGAAACCGATGCACAGTCGCACAACCATTTCTTCCGCAAGTATTGGTATAAGCTACAATACAATCCCTCCAAACAAGTCTGAAAAAATCTGTTGGCGCACATGTGCTCTTTTGTCTCATCATTTCTAGGCAATACAACCAGTGGAAGGCCAAATGGAGCTCTTGGAGCAAATTAATCAAACATGTTGCCATTCATGGCAGCATCGGCCATGGCTTGGGCATATTGAGCCAAATTTTCAAGTGGGAAAGGTGGGTTATATATAGGGTGGCCGGGCAGGAACGGAGGTTGGTGGGCTGGCGGAGACGCTTTTTAGGCGGTGGCTCTGGCTTGGGTCCAATTGGGCGCTTCAACAAACTTGGCTCCTTGTCAGCAATCTCCTTCATTGCTGCTTCTTTGGCAGCATTCACCACCTCCTGCTGCTCCTCCTGACACTTGACAGTACATTCTATCAACAAAAGCAGCAGAAGGTCAAGGGCACTGTTCGGCAACAGAAGGTTTCAACAAGTCCACGGTGGGGTCACTGTAATTCCAGATTCTTCCAATGATCCTGACAAATTAAGTGGCAGTTACCTGTTCCCACAGATGACACAGCTCACACTTCCCGTGTATGCTGTGAACAAGACACACAACCCTCTATAAGTAGAGAGTAGAGGAGCTTCGTCACTTTCTTGATAATTCGACCTTCAATGCAGTGGACTGAAAGAGTAAAAAGTTGATACAAGCTTTAAAGCACAGCAAGAGCAGAACAATACACTACTGGGATCCTTGCCAGACAGGGGGCAAACTGCCGTTCCAACGTAACCTAATCCCTCCCTCTTTCGGGACACACTGCCCCTGTTTCCAGATGAACCTCAGCAATGCAACACAGCACTGAGATATTCCAGATGGTTTGACAGTAAAATGTGTTTTGAAATTACATCCAATGCCATTGTAAGCACAGGAAGAGAACAGAGCAAGTAACCTGGCAGAAGTGCGAATAATTGGCTTGAATTGACTTCCGACACACGTAGCACATGGTCTGTCCACATCTGCACGTCACCTAAGAACAGACAACTATGTCAAGGGTCAGAAGATGCATCAGAATGCACAAAACAGCTGCAGATAGACACATTCCCCTATGCCGTTCATATGACCTTTCACCTCTGAGAGTCAACGACTCTCTTAATTAGAGGAAAATAAATTTGGAAAACCACAGAAAACCATCCACTCTCCCTCTTTGGAGAGAGTTAGAGTTCCCAAATTAAAAACTTTTCAAAACCACCATCCTCCACCGACCGAACTGGGTTCAAATCCCCTCAAAAGTGGTAACAAGGTAGACAAGGACAGTGCAACTCGATCGGTTGATGCAGCAACCAATGCTCCTAAGTCTAGCTGGAAGAAGATATCCAGTATCCCGAGGATGGCCCTCTGCAGTGTCAACCCGAACTTCATGGAACACTACGGCAAACAACATCTTATGAGTACATTCTAACTTCATGGAGCTCTTTTGGAGCCATACAATGTTGTTGATAGGTATACCTTATTGCAGCCATCACTTTTCACCAACTCTGCTCTAAGAATTCCATTCTCTTATAACAGCTTTCGTCATGAGCTGCACAAATGAACAAACAATCTCAGTATTGATTTCCAACTTCCGAACTGTGGGAAGATAAGTGAATGGCACATTGAACAGAAAGTTAGGTAAGTCATTAACTTGAAAAAGGTCAGCATAGGAACACATTACAAAAAAACAAACAGAGACCTGTCGTCTAGCCTATCTCAATGCAGGTATATTGATCCTAGGTACTCGGAAGTCAAGAAAACTTCTGGTGAACTAGCTTACCTCCTCAATTCACCTCCTAAGACAGGTCTCAGACTTCTGCATAACCTCACCAGCAAACAAACAATTGATTTTCAGCACGCAGCCCCTAGCCTTTTCTACTTTGAAAAGGTGGGTGCAAACACTCCCACTTTCACATGGAAACCAACACGACATATGAGCTTGATTGTAAACCATGTGGCAGACAGCACCTTTCAGCAATGCAGGCCTCCAAAATTTTACATCCAGTTACATTTAATCATGTTGGGCTGCATCCCTTGGATACAGAAATCAACACCTCATGATGGGAGAGGGAAATATGACCAGACTGATGGTGTGCAATCAAGAAGTCAAACTCGGAACTCGCATGGAAGAACCAAAAAAGCATATGTATTATTGAGATTTGAAGCTTCCACAAATTGAATTGAATTTGTTTGTTTGTTTGAAATGTAGTCCATGTGGCGGTGAATGGAAGAACATCTGCTGAGGAGGTCAGTTACAGAGGAGAAAAACTAGAAGGTGAAACCTAGACCAAGAATTCTTAATTTTCTTCTTCCCTTACTGTTTGAGTGCAGAAAGTGGTAAAACCTTTCCACTTTCAGGAGTTTACTGAAAGAAAAAGCGACTAATACAGTGCACAGCTGGTCAATACACACCTTCTCAGCTTCTTCACAGTGAAGCGGCAGATGACTGGGCTCCTTGCAAAGAATACAGGATGCATGGGAAAACATAATACACCCTCAAATTCACACTCAATGGGGACTTCCTTTCACCCATCTACTTGTAGACAAACCAGTCACACAAATCGCACTTTCCTACTCACATCCAAGACATGGACGCACCAGGATTTCACCCCTTCCTTCTCTCCTGACTTATGAGCAGGGTCAGCCTATCCTCATGATGTTGAATATATACAGGACTGAAAACTTGACACCATTACTGTCTCATAAGTGATATAGAACTTTGAGACAATGTTTACTTAAGAGAAAATCTAAATCGAGATTGTCAGTCCAGGTGGCTTAAACAAGATATTTGTCAATTCTTGCAATTGACTGTTCAATTTTGTGGATCAAAACATTAACCAACCACCTTTCGACAGGTTCCATTAGGGCACTCCAGAACACGCAGCTCTGGATCCACCTGCCACGGCATGTTACAAAATGGGACAATAGACCTGCAGCGCAACACTGCCCCCCCCCCACAAAGCCCAAAAAACAGAGGTCAA